>JAQGBY010007116.1:0-12166 GCA_034698785.1 Mycogona germanica | reverse complement strand
GGTGGCCAGCCACTGGCGCTGGTGGAGGTGGCCAGCCACTGGCGCTGGTGGAGGTGGCCAGCCACTGGCGCTGGTGGCCAACCACTGGCGCTGGTGGAGGTGGACAGCCACTGGCGATGGTGGTGTATGTGTACACCCTTTTGGCAAACATGAGCGAGATAGCAGTTTATGTATCGGTGCAATTCCATGAGCTTCAGTTTTCACTGGTTATCACTTCGAATATTGACCAATAGTTTATAGCCGACCAATACCGAAAATCAAATCAATTTGCTTATCTGCAATTCCACCGGAATCCTCACACCCAAACGCTAATCTCCGTAGCCATACCGTAGCCTGGGTCCACAGCACAAGAAAGATCGAGTTCATTCACTCACCGAAAATCAAAATCCGATCAAGGAAGGTCAAATTCACAATTACCTCAATTAGCCCGCAATCGCTGTTGAAATTGAATCGCTGCACAAATTCGCGTTGAAGTGAGAAATTAAAAACAAAGAAGTCCAAAGTTCAGTTTTCTGCTTCCCTTCTCCGCCGTTCACTGGTGTAAATTTGCCCGCGGTTGGTCCACTCTCCGCCGGCTTTCAGTTTTCGATTTCTCGGTCTTTCTTGTCGTCACCGATCTCTCGAAATCATTTTCTCCAATGGCCGCAATTTTTGTTGCTTTTCCTTTCCTTTGTCCGTAGTCCTTTGTTAAAAGCGATTCAACCGGAAAAAGTGGCGGCTTAAGGACACGACTTTACGGTATATACTTGTATATCGATCATCCTTGGTGGCGCGCAAGCAGTTTATTAATCGACTCCCGAGACGCGCTTTTCTCTCAAACTCTTTAATCCTTTTCTGGTGACTGATGATTTTCGAATGAGCTCATCGCCGTAAGCGTGTTGGCTTGTTTATTCGAAAGATCCTTCGGAGACCCGGAGACTCTTTCAAAAGGAAAGTTAAGATGAAAGGTCAAATGGTGGACAGGTTTCATGTTCTGGTAAATTTCCATGTGAACAGATATTTGAGCTTAGTGAAACTGCTTACGTACACATTTCTCTTCTGTAGATCAGATCAGGTGTCTATGTAATGCTTGAAATATGAGAAATGGTCAAAAATTATTTATCCATTGTGTTTTGGAACGCATTTCACTAGGCAATGATATGGCACATATTTTGCTTTGTTTTCGTAGTTTACAGGTATTTGCTGTAATGTTTATTACACCTGGTGAAATCAGTATGTGCAGTTAAATGTAAGCAGTCATCATGGCACTTGTGATCAGAGAATTAGCTCGGCTTCGTGAAAATGTCGTGACAAAGGGCTGCTGAAGTAGTCTGAAATATCAGCCGTAGGGTCTCTGCCCGATATTTTCAGATAGTCTATGCTCGCTAGTGTACAGATAGGGGGTGGTCGCTCCCAGCGCTGCGGTGACATAGGTCGAGTGGAGCGCTGTCGGCTGTGCGGCGCCGACCCGCCGTTTTAATTTCGTAAACGCTTGTTCTGTCGACTGAAACGATGACTATTAATAGCGATAAACGGAAGCCAGACTAGTGGCACGAATCGAGGCTGAAATCGATATACAGCAGCAGCGTGTGAACGTGAACGTAAATTTTAATCCGCGTTTTCCAAGAATGACTTTTTCAGCTACTTCTTAAATCATGTTGCGCCGCCATTTTGTCGTTGCCTTTCCATTCTATTTCGGCCAAGCGTGCGACCAGGACAATATCTAAAATTTGTGACCTGCAAAATTTGTGATGGGCTTTGGAGTGAACTGTTGGCTAAATCAACATCCATTCTCCAATTTCAATAGTACTAACACCGCCATCTCAGTTTTCATCCTTATTTTCTACCCCATATCCAGTCTCCAGCAACCCCATCACTGTTTCTCCGTGAGCACGCATCTAACCGCCCGGCCTAGCCATTTTTATTATATCCATTATGTCTAATGAGCGTGCCTTCGCGTATAGGCCTATATTGCATGTACAGGCCGAATCGGAAGGATGAAGGGGGGAGAGAGGGGGTTAGGGGTTGGGGGTGGAGAGAGTTTGGGCTTTGGGTTTTGTTATGCAGATAGCTATTAGGCCTACATATTAAATTGCTCGCGGCCTTTTATGCAAGGCCCTTTCTTTCGCTGCACACCCAATTTGTTTTATGAACGTTTTATTTTACTGTTTAGTTTTTGTTTTTGGGGACCCACGCTCTCTGGTGCGCCTAGGCCTACTCGGGAGTAGTTAGGCGTAGGGGGGCGGGAGGACGATCGTTACGCAAGGGGGGCTGTACATCTTCCCGAGACCTCGTTTTCACTCGAAACCGGATGTAATTAAATCTTTTTTATTTCAAAATTGTACATAATCCAAATCGTTATTGATAGCACCTCAATTCACACATGGTTTGCTTCAAATTTGGCATATCTCATCATTAGACGATTTAATTATTTCAGTTCAGGATATAAATGCCAATAAAAAGTGGTGCCTACTTAATGGAATCGAATTTTCGTGTGACACAATGGCAATATTGTCAATACGTTTGTTACAATTTTTTCCAGATTTAATGTCACAGTTGCTGGATGTATAGTCGTTTTACTCTCGTGTAGTCTTTATCAATGGTCCCGTTTGTGGATAGATGGTCTCCGGAGGTGAGGCCAGAGAGTATCTATAGGAGGCCCGTTTTTCCCGCGAATATTTTAGTAGGCAGTTGCTACACGAATTTATTGGTACACACATGAATATTGAATTGGCGTGGCCCACATCGTGCGCGCGACGTGAGTTTTATATTCATAATACTCTGCCGGGACGTTGATTATTGAATTTTTCTTCAAGTGAGTCCTGGATGCGTGATGTCTCTTATGACATTGAATTATTCTGACGTTTTTACGAATGCCCAACTTTTGTTATTGTGCCAACAATTTTTTTCTAATCAAGACAGCTGCAGTTATATATATTTTACTTCCACGCTCGTCGACGTTCCATGTCTTTCGGTGAAAATTATTAGGTAACAAATTAATAGTCGAATATGATTTTCTTTATATCTTTGTGCTGAAGATGTGGTCGAGAGGCGGTAAGTAGTGTGGAAGAAATTACACCCCGAACGTTAGCAATAGCCAAACTGTACCAACACGTCAGCTATGCGGAGAAGCCCTCCGTCGTGTTTTTACCCCCGTGATGCAGTGGTTCAAGAAACCCCTCCCTATTCTCGAGCAAATCTCTCGTAGGAGGTCGCTTTTATCGCGTCTATTGACGACCGAAACGTCACGCAAGCATTTTTTTAAAGTTTAAAGGCTGCCAAACATCGTCCTCATGCCCCCACAACATTATCATCCCACAGATACGAATCGTAAAATATGAATTGTAGATAATGCTGTTCGCAGAGCCAGTTGCTATATCCGTTGGGTGCGCCAGCCTGCAGCCTTGCGAGCGCGCAATGTTTCCGTGCCTCTGTGTGTGTGACTATGCACAAAACAACTATTGATTTTGCCTACGCTTTGGTTGCCACAAGCCAACCATTTCAACCCCTCTTCTCTCCCCCCCCCCCGCTTTTCGCGCGAGTCAATTCCAAAAATTCCCCTTTCTCCGTCTTTTCGTATTCGAGGGTTTCTTAACTCGCTTCTGGCTACCACAGTAGGAATTTTTGCAATACCCCTCTCCCCCTGTCCATCCTTAAGCAACTCCTCCTTTGTCGTTTCATCCGGGATTCACGGCACTTTTAAAATGATACCACGCCCTGGGCAACGATCAATATTTTTCGTCCAGCTCTCGTGAAAAATGTAAATGTTCATATTTACTTCGTGACTTCCAGAAGCTAAGTCATTAGTCATGGTTGAATATCGTATAGTAAATTACGTGTTATAAATTAATGTGCGTATTTAGATAGTAACAGGAAAAATTCGAGCTCTAATAAAGAGGATTTGTTTTAAAGATGCCACAAAAAATGCGACATGGAAAGATAAGAGATATTTTTTGTGTTGGCGTAATTACATGTTTCACCTTTGCAGTGCAGTGAATTAGGAATCTCTGCAGATCGGAGGTTCGAATCAGCGTTTGCTCACCTTTTGAACGTTTACATATATTGCAATACAAAGAGAAACTGTTGAGGCGATTTCCTACCGAAAGAAAACTACTTTCAACGGTCTATGTTTTAGACACTAAATAAACTTGATCACTTTCCTATGCAGCCTAGGTTGGGTAAAATTGATAGGTCGCCTACCTGGGGGTTATAAAATGAGCAATCACCGGTGAACCCTCATTAAACATTTAAAAAAATAACTTGGATCATGCATATAATTGTAAATTTGTGCCTTGGCGGGTTGCCCCATCAGACCTCACTCCTCCAAACGGGATTTGCCGATGATTGGTCCCCGACTTAAAAGGGCGGCGAGCTCCAGCGATCCCAGCCCCATATATATCCCATAAGGTCAGTCATGTTGAAGACGTGTGAAAAGACGTTTGTCTCGTGTAGTACAGTATAGTCCTAGTCTTGCTACGGGAGATGTCGCCCCCCCCCACCATCTCGACTTGTAGCCTGGTGTAAATCGTAAATTCATGGGCAACGGGAAATGTGGGCGGAGTCTCCTTCGGAGACGTGGAATGGGAGGGTGAGGGGAAAAAGACCGATGAGACGTCTCATTCGAGGGTCTACCAGCCTTGACGAAATGTCACTGGCATGGGGTTCACCCGCGATGCGAAAGATGAATTGTGTGAGGGATGGCTGATGTTGCTGGACCCGATTTTCAATTTTTTTCCCCAACACATCTTTGTGATTATTTGAAACAAATTTGCGTGTGTTTAATGGCGCAGAAACATAAAGCCTTCAGTAAATTTTCTTCAAAATAGGAGTACATTAATCTCGATATTGCCATCTCAGCAAAATTCCTGGAATGTTGAGACTTTCATTATGAACATACCAATTTCAGTTTTTATTAAAAAGATATTGTGGCCATTTCAGGATATTAAAAACTCGTAAATTTTTTTAAATTCATGATTCTGATCAATGAACATTAGCCATGAGAGAATGCCCCAGTTCGGAATAGTGATGTGCTGCTTACTATGCCATTGATGACTGGTTCGATTCCCGACCTTCGGAATTTTTGGACGGGAGAAATTCCTACAGGCGTCTTAATTCAGAATGGAAGTAAGTCGCCAGTGTCTGGATAATATCTGGCACCCGTTAACGATCCTTGCCATAATATTTGCTTAGGCTGGACAAAATTGCCAAGTTGCCTCCTGTGTGGGTTGTTGGACGAATGCGCTGGTGAACCACCGTAACGAAAACTTCTTAAGAGGTGATAGTGGTTATAGATTAGACACTATTTTACGCACCTAGAAATCCGGTTCCCTTCGATGTTAACGGAATTGTGGAATAGATATGCGATAGTAGGATGAACGAGGGTGGGGTAAATAGTTGAGGTGAGGGCGGGGGTGGAGGAAAAGGGGTGTAGATGCCCGGCGGTGCAGAATATGAATTGAGGGTTGGGCAAGAGATGGAATTATTACTGGAATGGATGGAGGAGCGAAAAATTGACACTCTTGAAACCGTATTCTTCTGGCCTCCTCCCCCTCTGCGATTCCATTGTTCACCCCCCCCCCCCCCGCATCTCCTCCACCCTCACTCTTCCACCGCCAATGCTATCCCCTCAATACATTTTACCCTTCGCTCATTTTTGACAATATTCCCCTAAGGATGCTGCAGAGCGGAAAATCACTTCGGCGAATAGCATATCCGAGCTAGGGTTTAAAAAAATGGCGGCCGTCAATGTATTGTTATTTTGAAAATACAGGGTGGTTGCAGAACTGTGATGTCTGGCCTGAATAATTTTTGGAGTCTGGTTTTCTAAATGGCAGAGATTCCATTGGGAAATCTACTTCTTGATGGAATGTGTGAACAGTGGTTTAATTTCTCCATTTTGTTGAATATTTGAATATCCTGTGAAATTGTATAAACAATTTTGTTGCTTCGACATTCTTAAAAATAAAAGCTTATCATTCTTCTAAATTTGTTTTATAAAAGATTCAAAATGAAAATATTTGCTAGCAACGTTCATTGTCGTGGAACGATGTGTCCATAAACGATTAATTAGCTTCTATCAGAAATTACTATTTGCAAGCTAAATAAATTTTCAAGGATATTTCCTGTCTGCCGTAGGATCATGGTGTGCACACGCAATTTCCGTGGCGGTCGATTCACTGTTTGAATTTGCGTGTCCTGGGTGTGATTTGCCTGCCCACTATAATAAAATGTTGTGAAATATCTTATTACGAGGCGTCTATAATGTCTGGTTGTACGGTTTCGTGTGAGTGTTATTCATTTTGCCTAGCGTGCTTCTGTTTCGCGTTGTCTGATTCTGTTGAAACAATTTTTTTCACGAAATTGCGTGCAATTTTGAAGTTCGCTTACAATCTTTCGCCTGAAACGCGAAATAAAACGCAGACGCTGTTATTTGTCTACGACCGTCTGGGGCGATGAAAATTGCCCTTGCGTGTTCAGTTCCTGGAGAAAATCATTCGATTTCAGTCCCGCGCTTCCGTTCTGTACATTTCAAATAGCGATTTGAATAACAAATCCGTATCTATGCCGTGTTACAATGGTCCACCGAATATCTATTCATCGCTTGACCATCAATTTTGTTGTCTCAACTTGGATCAATTTGGATACTCTGTCTGAAAAGCGAACAACGTTGGTAGTCTGATCTCATCATATTGGATCTGCCGTTGGTAGTGACGTCACCTACTGGTGGGGAAAAGAATTTAATTTTTTTTAAGTCTTTACCCGTCAGTAATGCTACTACTGTATATCGTAGCGCGTTGAACAGAATTGAAAAAATACATCACACGCAACAAGAAGTACCAAGATTCACCACCAGGTGGATCTCTGATTGTAAATACGTCAAAGATGGCAGCGAGTCGACCGAAATTTCTAATTTTGTTTCTTTCGTTGCCGTAGCGATTCGATATTTTCGAAATTATCCGTCGTTTCTTTCACCAGATTTTGTTGTACCCGTTTTCTTTTAACGCTAGGAGACATGGGACATGTGTCCGTTCACCTTACCAAAGTTCCTGTACAGGGAAAGGTGACATAGAACGTGGCTCAAGGGCTTTACTGAAAAGGCAATCGACTTGCACGGCAAATCCGAGTCTCCAAAGACCAAACTTGGTCTCGCCTCCGTTTTATATGAATGGGCTGACGAGGCCGTCGTTAACCCCGGGGGGTCGCGTGTCGAGAATGATGCTGCTACCCGACATGGATGGTGGGATGTTGGAGACGCTGGAAATGGTAATTGCGTCCTTCGGTGATGTTCGCGCTGGTTTAGAACACGGACTTGATTAAAGATGGTGGCCAACTGTATGGGCTGCCCTTAGTGGAGACCTCGTCCTCGTTTTATGAGCAAATTCCGCTCTCCTCCTCCTACTCCTTCTCATGGAACCCAGCTATTTCACTCTCGCCCCCCGGACCATGCTCAATTGTCTCCCGGTATTCAAACTTCAGAGGTTTTGTACTCGCTTGCACCAACCTTGCCGAACTCGTCCAGGGATCGATTTCCGGATGCACGGTTGGCGATGCGTCTCCAGGTGGACTAGCACCTGTGATCATATGGATAAACGAGCTCTTTAACTCTGCCTATGGGACACAGATGCGACGTTGCGGGTGCTCGCTGTAATTTTGGCGGCGTGAGTGTCCGCCGGATTGCCGGACTTTCGAAAACTGCAATTTAAAAAGCGCTGTTCGAACATAATTGTGACTGAGGATTCTTCCTTCATGTGCAGTAAATGTTTTTTGAACCGAATTTTGTTTTTAGAACTAGAAAATTTGAGTCACCATGGTCGTTCATCAGGACTAAGTCTCAAAAATTGTTTCCTACATTTTTTTAACCTGTAGCTGAAAGAAAATAACAATCTACACATACGGAATTTCGTCTTTAAGTTCGGTTCTGCCCGGTTTAGGCTGCTCAGTGTTAAAACCGTTTTTCGCTTATAGGGAACCGTATGGTGGCAAGCTGTCACGCTTCTCCTCTTTAGCCTTCGTCGCCTGATGGACGACTGACATTCGGGGTTCAAACTCTGGTTTAAATTAATCACACCCGCCGACCCCTATAGTAATGACGCTTCCCCCTTCACACGCATTCCTGCTTGGGGTAGCAATCTCTACCGTCATTGCTTTTCTAATGGGGCAGTGCAGATGGCCGGGATGGTTCAACACTGTGTACTACGTTACTTGGTATTGTGAGCATCTCGTAATTACGTTTAGTGAAACTGTTTTCCTAATATAATTTTCAGACGTTTTTGCTTTGCGAGTTTACGAGTGTCACTATTTTGATAAACCGGGCGACTGCAATTGAAACCAAAATTTATTTTGCAGTTTGGAGGCACAGACGTGAGTGGTACGAGCGTAAATGTACTCGTTAATCCAGTTGCCTTTGATCCACCACGATCGTCACCTGGTACAAAACCCCAAATACCCACGCCCATCGCTGTTCCGTGCCGACGATATAAACTGAAGTGCTAACTGATAAAACCAGCGCCATTCTCGACGTGCGTTTTGGTCCTCTTCGGGAACTCAAACGTAATCTTCGGTCAAAACCGTTATTCAGTTTTACACACTCGAGAAGCAAAACTGAAAAAGATGGATAATGAGTATGGATTTTTGCGTCGGTGTTACGGTGCAGTTCGACTCGATAGGCGGGACGTACTACGATGTTCCTCTTGTTTGAGGGTGGAGCTGAAAACCAGGTTGTTTGTCCGTGGGTTGGTGGGGCTATGGTCCAACGGCTGTGTTTGAATGGATGTCGAGTGCGTAGGACGGCTCTGTAAAGATCGCATGAATGCCGGTCGAATCACGCTCGAGTGAAGGCGGCAATGCAGCAACAGCAACAGCAGCGTCGCCGCGTCTGCGCGTCACTTTCTGCCTGACGAAGCTCACGCCGGATTGCCAGCCAGCACCAATTTGTCTAATCTTTCTGCCCTCGTTAGCTAATCCTATTTGAAAGCGGGTTTTCGCCCTTGGTTGGATGGACGGTTGGAGAGAGTGGGAGCAGGAGAGTGAGAGAGGCGATCGATCGACACCAGTCCAAATCGCGTTTGTCGCATCCGCAGCGTGTGCTCTACTCTCATAACCTCCTGAGATCCCGACCTAACCTATTCAGGTTAGGTTACGCACTCTGCCTGGATTTCGTGAATGATCCAATATGAAATTTTTCTTTTTTTTTTTTTCAAAATTGGCGATTCATCCGGTAAACCGGGGCACGATCTCCGCACCTAAATTTCAGCGAGCATCTGCAGCGCCGCACTGCGTGAATTAAGAGCAGCTGGACTAATGCGTCAGTTTTTATGACCTTTGCATGATTTGCGATTGTTTATATTGGAAGTAAAGCTGTGGGACCCGTGCCTGTACGATTTCAGGTACACGTTAAAGATCCCTACCTATGTAGCGTTACTAGGCAAAATTACCAGGTCGCCTCCTAGGGGAGGGTTTAGGGCGAACCTCCTTTTTTTTGTTTCCAATCAACTGTTGTCAACCGCACTACAGGCGTTACGTCCCCCTCATGGTGCTTAGGCACTGTGCGAGGGGAAGCGACCGACCAGTACCCCTGGATCGAAATTTTCGAGCACCCGCGCCGGGAATCGAACCCGGGCCCGCCGAAACCACAGTCAGTCGCTAAACCAACTGGGCTACGACGAGTCGTACACCACCACTAAAGGTGGTCCTCCTTAACAAATATCTTAGATGATACTGTTAATACTTGTGGTTGATGTGGATGAATTGGGATTTGGTTAACTTAGCGACACTAGCGCCAACAATTGCAGTTGCCGATGCCTAACGTGGCGAAGAGGACGCTCCCTACAGTGATGTAGCACCCATATTTGCTCTCTTTCCAAGTGCACCCATGTCGTGATTCACGGGGGAAGGGGGTCTCGCGAGGATAAACATCGGTCATTCGGAGGAGGGTCAAGTGATTAACAGATTAGGGTCTTTTCGCTTGACCTGCTAACTATTGCAATGTAGGAGAACTGGGGTGGTGGTGGTGGTGTTGCGATTCGAAACGCGATTGACGAACATCGATCAGGATTGAAGATGGTATCGGGCAAGTCCGGCCTCTTGTCTTTTACGACTTGCCCGACCGTCTTATTTAGTTTGAATGCGTTGAAGGGGCTCGGGAGGATAGAATATTTATGTGGTGCAGTGTCTGCGTGGCTGAAATGGTAACTCGTCTGATTTTGCTCCCCTGTAAACTGGGAAATGCGACCGGAAATAAATCCGACATTGCTCCATGCGTCAAATTTTGAACGTGGCTTCCTCGCTTTGGTCGCTTCAATCATTTCGATCCTTGGATATTTGTTACTTGTCCTGGCGATTCAAAACATCATTTTGTTTTGCGCAGTTTCTGACGTCTAGAGTTAGCTAAATAAATGATGCCGCTCGTCAAAATTGATAGATGGTCGCATTTTTGGTGGCAACCCTCTGTAATACAATGAATGGTTAGGAGAATTCGTCTGACGCATCGACCGGGAAGCAAACACGCGAGAAGCTGTACCGCAAGGCGGGGGTGCTGTTGGTGATTGCCATGTTTCTTTAATTTAAGGGGCAGTTCTACCGAAACTGCCTTCAAAAGTCATGCGTTCAAATTCTGATTATTGAATAGTTTAGGAAGACAATCATTTTTTTTGCCTTATGCTGTATGCATTGATATTACGACGAATAAAAGAGTGCATTTCTTTTTAACATAACGAAATTTTGTGGCTTGTTTTGGGCGTTAACTAGCCACGAGGGGTTTATGACGAGGGGGTTAAAACTGAAAAATCTAGAATTTGATAGGGATTTCGAAAATAAGATAATCAGCTGTTCCAGATTAACAGAACAGCTGTTTATCTTATGCCTCTAGATTAACAGCAAACGTATTTTTATCGTAAATTCTAGATTTTTCAGATTTAACCCCCTCGTTATAACCCGAAGGCTAACTCGTGGCTAGTTAACGCAAATATATGTGTAACAAAAGAGGCTAGAAAAGCAGTTTTTGTTAGTTTGGTGTTTATCGCGTTCATTTCGTGTGTGATTATGTATTTTATGCGCTTCACTCTATAATACCATATATTTCCAGTCGATGTTTCGAACTTTTCGATCAATGGTATACAAAAAGCGGTGGCGTGGGGATTGATGGAAGGGAATAGCATAATCCATAATTCGATATGAATTATGTATGGCAACTAATTTCGTGAGTCTATGCGCCTACTCCCACGCATTCATATGCGTACGCTCTTGCGACCACTTGTCTTGTGAAAAGGTTTCGAAATATGTTTTAAAAAATTGGAAATTAAAAATAGTAACAGCGCTTACACATTTTTCATCCATCGTTCAGTCATCGTACCGTTTACCTTGGTTTAAACGATAAATTAAGATGTTCTTTATTGCTAGGAGTTACATAAAATACGATGTTGACATAAGCACCTGATTTATTCCATTCCGAAGAAAGGCGCGTGTTCTTAAGAATTTGTCTCCCCCGTAAAAATTACACGTATCGTCCGGAATTGATCACGGCACCTCCCTATTGGATTGTTTATCCTTGTTGACATGCTTATGCGCTTGCTGATTGTAATTATGGGTCAATTTCTTTACGGATAATTACTTGTAAGCACAAAGTCTTAGTTTCAGCGGTCGGTCTGAGGGGGGTGACATTAGCCGCCCATTTTAATGTGCGTGCATGACAATCGTGTACTTGGATTTCACGGAATTAATTCAAATCATTTGTGTTTTTTGGTTCGTCATTACGCGCTCGATATAATCTCTTGCCCCGACGAAGATTTTTTTAGCCTAGCCTAGTTTCTCTCGGCGTGTAAAAAATCCCCCGGTTAATTAATTTCCCGCGCGCTTAGTTTCTCGCTACTCTAATATTAATGCCGCGAATAATTGCTCCTCCCAAACGACACCTGTCAGATTGTGTACCCCCCTCCCCTCTTTTCCCGGCGTGCACCACACAAAAAAACGTCGCCTCTATTCTAACACGAGCTGTACGATGACGTCTTTGTTGCCTGTCGTTTGGATTGTCAAACGCGGACGCGCTGTTGGGAGCAGCGCGGAGTGAGTTCTGAGCAACCTGGCGGTGAAACGTGGAAGTGTGAATAAAGTGCGTAATTTTTTTCCCCAATCAACATGGCGCTTAGGCACTGTGCAAGGGGGAACGACCAGTACCCCGGGATCGAAATTT
>JAQGBY010007115.1:0-12167 GCA_034698785.1 Mycogona germanica | reverse complement strand
TTAAAAGTGTCTTACTATCGGACATCAAATCTACTATATTCTGATTTTTATTGGAAATGGTTTATTTCTCTTCTTATCCGATAAAAGAATAATGTTTGTTGAGGAGACTTACCAGCTTTCCAGTTTCAAAGCTCTCCCAGTGGACGACATGGTCATTTTGCCTAGCCAAGATCTGACCTAGATAGTGGTTTATAGTCTGATTTCAGTACAGGTACTGGTCACGATTTACTTCCATTCCGAAAGAAAGTGTGCGAAGGAATTTCTCTCGCCCGTAAAATTCCGAAGGTGTCGGGTCAGGATCGAACCCGCGATACTGGAGTAGAAGAGCCACCTCGATCCGCGCCACCTCGACACCTCCGATAAATCCCGCTTTCATGGATAGAGAGGGTCGCAGGAGGATAGTGGTCCCGATCTAATCGTCTATATTATCGCGCGTGTAGGGCTCGTTATCGACATTAGATTGCAGGCAACGACGCTACATCAGATACTTTGGTGAGGCAGTGTTTCGAAATGCGTCAGGCCGTTAAGAGATTTCGCTGTTGCCGGTAGTTGTACTCGTATAACACGCTCGTGTAGGCGTGAAATTCGATTTTTTTTTCAAATTAGAAGCACCGACTTTATCGAATTGCCGAGAAGGAACAGATTTCGTATTCAACCGAGACCAACGCTGAGCAGGAATGTGCCCCCAAAACTCACAACAGTCTCCATGGTTTCAAAATCACTACAAAAGATATTTCCGCGAAAGAAAACGCTTCAGATGCACCTCATCTCGTATTTCAAATATTTTTATCACAAAAACCATTTTAAAAATGCGTAGACCGAGATATGTTTGAGTTTGAGAGAGGTTAAGGTCGCATTTAGTAATGACATGCTTGAGAGACTAAGTTCGCATCTTAGAACAACTCCTATTGCCGGGAGTTCCACATCATTCGGAATCATCGAGCAGCTAGTACACCCAACTCAAATTTCACTTATGCTTAGACTAATACAAACAGCAACCGGGGCATGCTCAAAGTGAGTGTAGATCCTCAAGCTGTCGTCCGTTGCCCGTCCACAAAGGCATGTACATGGATATACACTGTGAATGTATAGAGGGAGCTCCCTTAGTTCAGCCCGGCTAAGCACGCTCGGTTTTTGCCGAGTTCCCGATTGTTCCGCATTAATTTAATTGGAAGAGCTCGTTCGTTTTGGTGGGCTCCATAAAAGGTGAGCGGGGCGGGCATAAAACTGGAATATAACGCGAGATTACGTAACCGAAAATTCCGTACCACATATCCCTCCGGGGATTACGTTCGTCTTTCACGGTTGCGCTACAGCGACGCGACCACTGAGATGCACAGCTAGAGCCCAGATCAGGGGGACGGGGGTAATGTCAACTACTATTGGGAATTAAAAGAGTCGTCTACTACTTGAAACAACGATTGGCGTCATGTCTGTGGCGCGTCATGTATCTCACGTCAAAACTATTTATTTGGTCGTGCCCTAATTTTTTACCAATCAACTGTAGTCAACCGCACTACAGGCGTTACGTCCCCTCATGGTGCTCAGGCACTATGCGAGGGAAACGACCAGTACCCCGAAATCGAAATTTTCGAGAGCCCGCGCCGGGAATTGAACCCGGGACCGCCGAGCCACAATCTGTCGCTAAACCAACTGGGCTACGACGAGTTGTACGAGTACTATTATTACAAGTGACAAAGTAATCCGACGTGATCGAAGCTATTTCAATTTGATATTGAAAAAAATAGTTAACTGTATTTCCACTTTTCAGCAATTTCGGAAAATCCAAAATAGCCAGCTTCGACCCGAAACGCATCAATGGCGACTGATCATCGCAGTGTCTACGAAATACGGTTTCTACGATGTCATCTCTATGGCCGCAACCAGGACAAATGACGCTCGCATATCCGTCTTATCTAAATTTTCTGGGAAACTTTTATTGTTCCCCGTTGGTTTCAGATTTATTAGACGGCAAACGGCATTCCCGGTTTACGCTTTTCGGCTACGGGAGAGGGGGACCGACTGACGGTATATTCAGTACAATATATATAGGTTAAAGGGCCAACGGTAAATATCATCAAACGCGCGGATAGCTAACGGAGATATAAAGACATCCTTGTATAATACATTGTGCTAGCATTACTGATGAGAACTATTGTGCGTCAAGCACTTGCTTTGGCTTTTCATCAAATTATGTCAGTTTATCCGAGCGCATTTTTTTTTTACAAAGCACCATAATGGCAGCTAACAGTTTTCAGTCAGACATCAACGCGATATCAACTACTCTTCTTAACCCAGAATCTGATATTTTCTAACTACTGTATGTTAATCTGAAGCACCTGAAGTGACTTAAGTAATCCAACTCACACAATTCTCAAATAAAGTGACAGGTGCATATCTTGACGTACAACTACGTGGTGTTGTCGTCAACTTCAGAAAATTACAATTGTAGTTTTACTCCTCAAAAGTGAGGCAAACTGAAAGCTTCAGAGGCTATTACCGGTTTCGTAATATATTCCATGAACCGCCCATCCCTATCTAAAATTGAATCAGGTCCCACAGACCGACATTTGTTTCACAACACATCAAACAATCCACGCGACAGAAATTTTTGAGACTACCGCTGTCAAAAAGCCTGCTCAAACAAATGGGATTTAGATGACTTGTTGCGTAACGGTGCTCATACATGTACACCCTATAATTGGAATCTGTGGATTGGGGGGTAGGAGGAGTAGTAGATGCCGAATAGAATAAAATTAAATAAATGGCGTCCTCGCGTGTGCTCGGAAACTGCAATTCACACTTACGCTCGATGGGGCAGGCAATTTGCAGTCGAACTGGAGCTGGAAGCCGCGCGCGTTAGTCATAATTTGCTCTTTAATTGTGGAGGCGAGCAAAAATGGCTCCGGTGCCAACAATGGATTGCGCAATTTTATGCATGGGATCTTTTGAGCGCCTCGAATCAGCCAGTTAGAAACACTCGAATTATCACGCAGTGTAGTTTTAAAACAAGCGAACGCGTCACCGTAAATGCTATGTAACACCTCTCGTCTCCGGCTTTGTTGTTATTATATTGGGGATCATAAATTAATGTTCGCTCACAATTCGCCAACCTCCTCCACCACCACCACCACCAACCAGGCAGGCGCTTGACGTCAATGCGACGTATTGTAGGTGTCGTGATAAATGTATTCGACCAACATTGTTTGCTCACCAATTTAGAAACTGGCATATCGGGGGTGGCGTTTTCAATATTTATGAATAATTGAAGTGGATGTGGACAAATCGACAGAAGAAATGTAAAAGTAGACTGTAAAATAATTTAATTAGAAAGCTTTAATAAAACTTTAGCAGTTATTTCAATTTTAAAAATAAATTTCAAAATTGTTTGGTAAGTAAAAAACAATTTTTTTTAACTCACTGAAGTGTCACACAAAAGGAATATTCTGTACCCCTCTCAGTGCTTACGCACTATGTGAGATGCACATTTTCACCAGTACCCCAAAATCGAATAATCGAGAGCCCGCGCCGGGAATCGAAACCGGGACCGCCGAACCACAGTCAGTCGCTTAACCAACTGCGCTACGACGAGTCGTACTTTATTAATTAGATTAATGAAATGGACGATTCATATTTTAAATTGTGACAAAGATATGAAAATGCCATATAGCTCATATTCGATATCGTTAAATCTTGGAATCATAAAGAATGTGGGGTTTTCTTAGAAACTCGCATCTAAATGCATCTGCTTACTTTGGCATGATTGAATTACACGGTGGCATGTTTCAGTTTTGTAGCTTCCATGATCTAATTTCAATCTGAGCAAGGAACCAAATGATATCAGGAGTATCAAAGAAAGATTAAATTAAAGATGATGGTGCAATGTTGCTCCGCGCTTGAACTACTCTTCAATCAAAGTGCTATAGCATGATTTGACTAGATTTGATAAAGTTTTCATATTTGAGGTAGTGCTCCTCCATAATCTAATATTAATCTAGTTTCGCTAAACCATATTATTTTTACACTTTCTTGATAATTTGGTTTTCTTTTAATGATGCATTCGGAAACGGATGCGTTAGCTAATCGGGGATTTTTGATCTAGAGAATAGCGAACCACATGAATAAGAAGAGACAAGTGCACAATGTCATTTGGAAATCAATTGGTAATTATAAGATACTGCTAGAAGATGTCAAATCTTGTGTGCCTTTGCTGTAAAGAATGTCTAGTCATTTTTTCTGTTGGGGAAAATAGACGTTTTCTTTTGTCGAACGAATGAGCACAGATCATTCGAGCGATCAGTGATTCTGGCTACAAATACGTTGGCAATTCTATCGCAGAGAAAATAGGCTGTCCACAGACAATTTCTATTTCGCCAACGGCCACTAGATGGCGAATCAATTTCCGGTAACCTGAGGTGGCTGTTCTCCCTGTGGGCCAGCTTAATCTTTATTCTGTTCCGCACCGACGATCTTGAGAAGCATTTGTGGTCGCTTTTTTCGTCTGCTAACCTAACGTTAATCAAACTGGAATAATGTTCACTTCGATTAGTAATCAATCAAAAAAAAATTCTATAACTCTTAAAAGTATTTTGTACACCTCAAATTTCTAATACAGAATATTGGGGAAACTAAATTTTTAAAAATAAATATTTTCAGTATCTATCTTAAGGTCTAAATTAATCTATCTTAAGGTGCTTCGAAACATATTTGTTTTATAATTATTTTTTATATATTTCTTCTAATATTATTGTTTTAAGAATATGTGTTTTGTTTAAAACATTATTTGTATATTTATGTGGCATACGGTAGTTGTTTTAAAGAATAAATTTTTTAAAGATATTCTTTATTTATTTAATTTACTAACATAAATAAAAACATGTCCTATGAATTTACTTTCAGTATTTGTCAGGCTTTTTCATGATTTTCGTGTGGCACCTCCCTACCATGACATCCTCATATATTTCGTCGCCATCTTCCCAAAGCACCATTCGTCGTGGAAGGCCAAGCTGAAAGGGAGTTCGAACATTGACAGGCTCGAGGATTTTGTCACGAACTCTGGGCATTGTCGACCACAAGGCATTGTCAAGTGTGACCGCCACCATCAGAGGGTGGGAAGCGGGGTGCTCCGCCACCAATCTTCGCCCTAGTAATTTACCGCCGTCATCGGCTCTTAGCAATGAAATATAATAAAGAGCGGGACTAACGCGGTTTTTCGTCCGCCAGCCTCGCTTATTCACGCTTGGGCGCATCGACAGATAAAAAGAGAGCGCTCTGCCGGGACCAACGTACAAACAGAGATGAGATCGAGCTCAGAGATGCAGCCCACCGAAAACAGACATAACGGACAGCGAGCAAACCCAAATCCCCAATCGATTTGTGTGACAGGTGGAAAAGACAAAAATATGTTTGGGATCCCTTCGTTTAGTGGAGACAAGTTCGATATTAAGAACAAAAGTATTCATGGCGATACTGAGCCAGAAACCGAATTGTCGCAATTTTTGTTTCGATCGTTAACAAATTTGTGATACATTTCTAGATCAGTGAAATTGTATCTACTTAAACAGAGAAAAAGTGAGGATAGGGAATAAGCGGAAAAGTCACCGATAATATTAGTTTTCGTAGACTTTGATTTTTCTTTATATTGCAATAATTTGAAGAATTTCATAAATAAAATGAGTTGAGTGATATTCACAAAATCAATTGCTTTAACGATTTCTTTACAACCTTGAAATTAGATCAAAGATATAAACAATGGTCACCATGCCGCGACAACGCTCGATTTAAGCCGCCTGAGTTGGTTTCTCACGCACACGCAGAGGTTATGCGGTGAAGCTCTCAGGAGACACATCAGGCGATCCTCGCGAGGGGGCTGGTGACTAATTTATTTTTGAAGGAGAATGCTATACTCTGTACAGAGATGTGCTAATTGGATTCTCTTAATTAGGAAAAGGATGAACCCGCCACGGGTAAAAAGTGCTAGAAAATAGGTTTCCATAACCATTGGCTATAAGGATCGCTTCTCTCATTAGCTTTGACTAATTCCTTAAGCATCGTCGAACTACTTTGGAACCTTGCAGGCTAACGTCTGATGTACATTGCAAACCCCAAAACGTTGTTTGTCGATACAACAACCTATTGGCACCTTATCGAAAGACTAAACGCCATGAAGCATCTCTATTTTGTTTCAGAGGCTTTATCGCCTCGCACAAAAGGCGGCTTATCATGGAGAGATTCTAGGCGACGATGACTCCAACTGGCGGCTATATCTCTCGGTAATCGCGAAAGCGCATAAATTATTAAATTGCTACATCTAATTGTCAGGTTTCTCCATCCCCTATCTATCCACTCACCTCTTTTGGCATACAAGGCGCACTCGGAATCGGAATTAAATCTCTGAGGCGCAAATACTAGCTCTGTACTTGCCGGCTTTCAGCCATTGGCATTGACGAATATCGAATTCCAAGCCAGTGCGAAAAAGAGAGCCTACAGATACGAGCAAAGGACTCGGTTCTGGGAGATGGGCGGTAACTTGTTTGGCCGTCAAAATTCACAATCCCTTCGAGAGAGTGGCGCTAATTGCTTCGGAAGATATTTAGATTGCGTCTTGATGTTGGCCGACATCTGCGTACGTGAGCGAGCGAGGATGGGCCCGACGTCACAACGGCGTTGCGTAGAGAGAGGGGGTTGCCGAAATACAGGAGGGGGTCTCGAAATACATAGACCGGTCCCGCACGTCACCGTCAACAGACCTGTGTGGCATAGTGGTGGTGAACGTGTTCGCCATCTGTGCCAGTGACGCTGGTTCGATTCTCGACCGAGACCTCTGAAAATTCTATGGTGAAAGAAATTCCTACACATACGCCTTCCTTCGGAACGGAAGTAGTAAAGTCGTGGGTTTCGTGCCTGTACGACATCAGATACACGTTAAAGATTCCTACCTAGGTGCCTTATATTATGCCTTGGTTAGGCAAAATTAGCAGGTCGTCCCTTTAAGGGTGAGGGTTAGGTTATTCCTAGTCCAGGTTTAGTATAAACTACCTATGACGGGATCTTTAACGTGTACATTTAATATCGTACAGGCACGGGACCTAAGACATTACTTCCGTTCCGAGGAAAGGCGTGTATAGGAATTTCTCACGCCCGAAAAATTCCAGAGGTCTCCATCGAGAATCGAACCTACACCACTCCGCTCACCACGCTCACCACTACGTCACACGAAACCCCTATACAGGTGCACTCAGTAGATGGTACTTTGATTTACCTTTGACTTGTACAGCGAGGTTTTGTTCTAATTGTAGCCACAAGAAGAATCAAGAGTCTTTTGGATCACTTTAGGCCACAAGAGGAAACTACTAAACCGCCAATCATATTCTCCAAGAATCTTGCAATAAAATGTTCTTTTCTTAATCATGGAGTTGTTTTTGACAGTGTGACACTTGGCAGCTGAAAACGCGCACATTTATACGAATGTTTCAGAATGTGGGATTCCTTCTGTTAATGTTTTAAAAGCTGGCTCTTTCGTAACAAACAATTCCAACCCACAGCCGCCGTGACTACCTGTACACACACACACACGCATCTCAGGAATTGTACGGTTATTTCGTTTTCATGGACCGAGGTAGAATTCGTCGAGGCGGCAATATTGAATTAGCCAATGTAGCGGGTGGAATTCCAGCTATTTCAATGTCTAGAATCGTTAAGTGCAGGCCCAATTTTTCAATTAGAAAGTTCCTTCCTTCCCCCGGACGAGCACGATTCGACTAACTTTGCATTGCTTACATCGCATCATGACGTTCGAGGCAATTTCTTTTTACGCTCGGGCATTTATTTTTACCGGGCCCATCGCATGGCTCTGACGTCTGGAGAAGACAGCCCACATACACACACACACACACCACACATTCGAGTTGTAACAGACTGAGACCCGAGCACATTACCATCCACTGGAAACATGTAATGATTTGAAATGAAACTGGCCTGAATTCTGGAATAATCCAAATAGAAATCAGAGAGCTGTATTGGTTACAAATTTTAAAAATTAGATTTGTTTATTCCTTGTCATAAAGTGTCCTAATATTATGTTAACAAATAAACGATCCGGGTCACCTAGGGTGGTTACGTTGCCCCCTAGAGTGCTTCGTAGTTGAATTATAAAATAAAAATAAGGTTCAAAGTGGAAAAAGAATTTTGAAATGTGATAAAGTTAAAGTAAATGAAAGTGGTATTTTGGTAAGAAGGCAACATAGGGTTAATGGAAAAATGAAATAGTTAAATTTCCCAAATTCGTCTAAAATATTTGGTCACTTCAATCTGGCGTTCGCAGCGAATGCCAATGTTAAGTAGGTCCCAAGAGGGATATATGGCTTCATAGGTACACGTATACAGAGTTTATATTTCGAATCGGTATTCTCGGAAAATTCCATATTTTTACGGCCACTTTAGGTGCGTCAGAAATTGCCTTTCGCGAATGCCGGGCCTAATGTTGCAACAAATGGTGTTCGGATTCATAAAAATTTAACTACGGATTACGGTGGATATATATACGGGTAGCTGTATCTATCTCGCGTTACTATATATATATGAAGACCGGTATTGATCTTGGATGTGCACTGGTTGATACAAACAGCACCGGTTTCCATCTCTCCCTATACAACCACCCACACACACTCCCGATGGCCTCGCCGTGCACGGTCGATACAGATAAGGATATGGAAGACACACACAGGAAAGTCATTACGCCACATTTTTCGAAACATATTTTTCTTGAGCCACCCACCCATTTTCAAAAAGGTAGCCGAACGCCAATATAAGATATGACGGGCATAAAATTAATGTAGCAAAATGAACACACTTATATTGACTTGTTGCTCGATGCGTTGCGTGCATCCTGTACTCCTGTACTCATATGGACGAGATCACTCGGAATATGATTTCTTAATCAAATTTAGGCATGTTTACAGTACATACATTTGTTTTCTTTATCGCAAATCTGTGCTGGTAGCAAACCTACACATATGTTCGTGTTAATTGCGAAAGAATTGCATTTTTGTCGTTGACGAAGAAGTTAATTTAGTTTAATAAAACGAATTAGGCAGACCTTATCCGCTGAGGTAACATACGTTCGTAATTACATGAGATAATTACAAGTTTGTTTATTTTACTTCGTTGTGGTGTGCGACCATAGGACTTTCTGACGAACGTTTTACTCAACGAAGATACTTAATGTCCACATTAAGTTAGTTTTATTCATTAAAATTAAGGTCTGTGATTAAAAAAGATATTTCGTTTGTTTTTACATCGCTGTGCTTTCAGGTGTCCAACAAAAGTGTTTGGTTCACCATTTGCTCACTGGAGGCGTTGCGCACAGGGGCGCGCTCCTAATTGGCGAGGGCCGTGAAAGCTTCGAGGCAAAATGGTCCCAAATCGATTCAAGTCTTGTTTTATCATACGAGTTTATGTTGCTCATACGTCTTCCCGAGTTCTTCGACTTCGCTGGTGTTAGAAGGATCGTTGCTTAGCTGGTTAGTGCATGCAGCGCATCAACTATACATGCGGTGGAGACTGAGCGAAAGAGCGCACCGGTCGGTTTTATTGAGTTTCGTCGGCGAAGTGACGCACGTGATGACGGGGGACCGGTTGTAGCCACAGATGGGCTTTTGCGCGGCGGGACACGCGGGAGTTTCTGGACATGGTGCCGCAACCTCTTACACTTTGTCTGGTTTACCTGAGCGAGCCGACTTTACTCGAAAAAGGGGACGAAATTGAAAGGGGAGAGAGGGAAGTGTATAGCGCTCTTCAGAGAAATTGGCGCCCCGGGCAAAGAAGAAAAGTCTTCGGCCACCATCGTCTGAGACTTCCACCCAAATTCAACCAATTATTAGATATTGTTTGGCGAATAACTGTATGCAGGACGGTCTTCACGAATGGTGCATAATAGTGAGAGAACTATTTTGAATTTAAAATTTATAAATGTATCATCCTAGGTGGCCCCTTAACACATCAAATGGCACGTCCAAAGGAGGCTAGCAATAGAACTCGAGCATGAAAACGAAATGAGCAAGTCAGCCTAACTGATGCTAAATTGGATAGCGCCGGTGTTTTACACGAAGCCGCCTTCGGGGGGAGCTTTACGTATCTGGTGTTGCGAGCGAATACTGTACAGGGTGGCGCGAAAGTTTTTCAGCTCAAACGGTCCATTTCCGCAGCATTCGAAGACACGCGAGTTTCTCAATAAATCTCAGCGCCCATGAAACACTAATGACAGCAAATTACTACTCCCCATCCTCACATCAGACGCATATTAGTATACTATTCTCTCAGCTAATCAATCTAATTCAGTATGTATTAGATAAATGAACCACGCCGTATAATAGTACGAGTACACCAAATCAACGTACAAGAATACTCGTACTACCGGTCTAAGTACTGACATTCTAACAGTTTACATACAATTGATTAGATTATGTGTTATTCATAAATTGAAAACACAAGAAACGGTTGCAATATCCTCTCATTCGGGGACAATTCTGAAATGTACCTTGAAACATCGTAAAAGAGCGCAGTAAGATTACGTTGGTTTCGGCAGTCGTCCATGCCGTCCTCCTAGAGCGAAATTCCTCTGGCGAAGGCCGAAATAATTCGGTCCCAAGAGCGGTAATGGTCTATCGTGTTCCCTCAGCTCTTGGCACAGAATCTTCCATGTACTGAGAGAGAGAGATGGTGTGTCAGGCGGCCACTGTGCAGGGGAGCCGTAATGAGCTGAAAGCCTATTAGCGCCGAATGGGGATGGCGGCGGCGATGGCGGCAACGTCGTGCGTACCACATAATTTATTCTGCCCACTTACATGACACAGAACAAGCAGGGACGAGGGGGGCAAAAGTTGAGAGCGCAAACCGCCTGTTTCGGGACGTGTTCAGAAAGAAAGAATCTTGCATTTGCAACGAAATTCAACATGGACGACGAATTCCAAAAATTTCAGATAAAAACAAAAGAGAAAATCAGACCGTTAGTTTCTACACGAGTTAGTTGTACCACAACTGCACTAAAGAAGCTTTAGCCATGTGCTAGTCAAGAATCCTGTGTTCGAATCCCGGCAACCGAGTATTCACAAATATAGATTCTAATTTCTAATTTACTGGAACGGCGTAGCCAAAGAACTGCAATTGATAACGCTCTATAGTCAAGCGCGACTAAGATAAGAGGGATAGCAGATTTTACCCCTTTTAGTGTCTTTGTCCCGCAGCCTACTATAAACTTCCGATTGCATGGAACGTGTTGTACGCTATATTTGCCGCTGGCAAAAAATATTGGAGTCTACAAAAGATGCGTGGGCTCCGCTATTTCGAATATGAAAGTAGCGGTGCGACCCATCATTAGTGGAGACGAAAATTTGCGCGTACCTCTACAGGCTCCATTGCAAATTAATGTTTCATTTTCATTAGTGCCTCGTATCTTTCACCGCCGGGGCACTACAGCGGAAGCTTTGTTCCTCAAACGAATAAAGCTGTGAAACAAAAGTTTGTCAAAAGCCCTGTGGAAACAATACCAATATGCGCGGGTGGGGAGTGGAGAAAATTTGGTGCAACTTTAAACACTCGAGTTTACGGTTAGAGCTTGTTCAACGTCTGACTAAATTTTATCACTATTTGTTAGTACTTTCGCACGTACAACACCTGTACATTAGGATTGATTCTTGGTATAGAGGCAACCTACATAACTGTCTGCTATATTTTTTTGACTTATTTCTCCCCATCATCGGCTATCATCATAATAGATCCTCCCCGTGACGAACACGGATTTGGAAGTTTTGTTCGAACCCAGCGGGCAGACAATACATAATTGTATCGATCCAATCACAGTTCCCGTCGCCGTTGACGGCCCCTCTTGGGATTAGTTTTACTGTTTGCCGCCTAAACGTGCTCAAGTGTAGCCTAATTCGGGAGCTTCTTTTATGTACACGTCTGGGAGGGGGGGGGGGAAACTGTCACTATAGACGGTGATAAAAATTTGTATCTTCAATGCGGAACAACGGAGTAACCGATAAATAAATGCGCGTTAACGCATCTACCCGATGGATTCGATTTAATCAAATTGTTCAATTGTATCGTGTTCGGGGTTCTGTTGGACTAACGTTGCGACTGCAACTTTATAACGCTTTCTTTCTTTC
>JAQGBY010007114.1:0-12168 GCA_034698785.1 Mycogona germanica | reverse complement strand
GTCCGTAAGTAAACGCCAAGGTGAGCAGGCTAAAAATAATAACTAAGAAAAATATGCCAAACTTCGGTCAAACAGAATTGATTACCCCAATGTTGGTCGGAGGTCAAGTGACAAATTATTAAATTACTAAAAAAAATACTAAAAAAATACTTTAAGACCCCATTGACACGTTCTACTTCACAGAAAAATACTTTTGTTTTTGGATCCATTAAAATAAGTTAAACTGAACGTTTAACAACACTCGTAACGAAACAACTCGAATTGGAATTACGAAAATAGGGCTCCTGACATTAACTATACAGTCGTAAAGGTGGCATTCATTCTTTGTATCCTTGCTGCTGTTGAGAAGTCGTAATGTCTATGCTTCCCTGTCACACATTTTAATAAGAAAAATAATAGAAAAAGGCTAAGAAACGCTGTCATGTATAAATAAGCGACGTGTAGCCGGCACGTTCGCCCTACTGTGTACACGTCTTTGGCGTGCTCCAGTCCACCAATAACAGGTTACCGTGTACCTGAATTATGCATAATAACAATAATCTCGTTACAGCCGGTCTCCCGATCTATGAGAAACCTGCCAACAATTATTCAAAAGGAAATAAGAAAAAGGAGAGTTCGGTCAGTGAGCATTAAGGAATGGTTTATGTGGACTTCATTTTTGACATTAATTGTAAGCCTACAATTAAGGGGAGAGAAGGGTTTATTTATTCGTGGTTGCGAAACTGACTATACCTCTCGCTGTGCAAGGGCTTGAACAATGATATATTTGGTGCTTTTTTTGTGTTTAAACGGTCGTTAAATTTGTATAGTGAACATAAAATGAAATGTATACATTTCTAAAGTTAAAAATTGTATTAGAAAAGATAACCCAATAACAAGTACATAGTTATCTTATTAAGACTAAATGCCGAAAAAATCTAAATATTTTAGAGCAGCTTCCCAAATTCCAAATTCTTTTCAATAAAGTCTACAAAATTGTTATGGGTATTGCATGTATTTGATACACAAGAAACGTACTTGACCAAACTTTAATGGAAGTTATAAACCAAAAATAAAGCTATTACAGCTGCATACTTTGAATGAACTTGAATATATTATAAACGGGCGCAATTATATATTTACAGGTTACTAAAATTGTCATAGAATCTTTCAATTTCGATTTGTAGTGCATTTTGTCGTGACATCCTAATTAATAATGCATAGCTGGGATTCTAAACTTGACGGGTTTTTCCACCACGTATTTAATCATTAGATTTCTTAATCGGAAACAATCGAAATATAGATAAGTAAAATTAATGAACGTGACAAGTCCACAAAGTCCCACAACGTGGCGATTAGCGCCATCAGCGGCGTCGATCGTAATCAACTGTATCGTTCGGTATGGCACCATAACCAGTCATTAGCTTTCCCACCGAGGAACGCTAACAATTCGAGAGATCCATTTCTTATTCTTAACAAACAGTTGGTCACTGCCGAAGACGTTCTCGTTTCTTCGCCGCGACGCGGGCAGCAATTTCTCAGTATGTTTTTTCGCCATTTTTTCTTGTCTGCGCCCGCCCCGCTCTCACCGCAACCATCGATGGACGATTATTCTAATTACGGAAAGGGAGGCGATTTCATTCCAATTACGATAAATTTATACATACACCAAGCGTGAGAAGAACTTGCAGGAAATGTCGGCTGACTTTCCATGTAAGGACGGGTGGAGATACGAGAATGAGAGAGAAGAAAAAGAGATTATGTCTTTTGATGCCGCGTGAACAATATATATATAAGAGGGTCAGCATTGGAGCAACTTGTTAAAAATCACGCGTAGAAACAAACATTTGTTCCCACCCCTCCCTAGATCCACTACGCATGCAGTGTAATCGAAACACGGAAGTGATTGTCTCGTTTAATGCATATCTACTGATCGATCCTCGTCAATTATAAGAGCTAGGGAATTGTTCCTGACTAAGAAGCCGAAACTATCCATTGTTCCCATTACCCAATGACTTCTACGTGGCCTTCTTCAGCTCAAATGGTGCTACTGGGGTTGCCATTCCCATCGGAGAGACGCTTCAGCGCGACCGTATCAATCGAACCCAGGGATCAATCGATTCACAACAGTTAAAATATTTTTAAAAAATGATGTACTGGTACAGCATGTATTTTAAATTGTTCATCACCAATAGAATTTTCGAGTTTGTTTTCAATTGCTATGGGAACTGAATACTGAACGTGTCATGTAGAGGTTGGAACATTAAAAAAGCGTTCGACAAAGTACTAAGTCACTTTCAAACGCGAGCAGGTTAAGCGAGAAATTTTAATCTACCGAACAGAAAAAAGAACGAGAGATCATAAAATGAACTAATCCAGTGACCAAGAGCCTACAGGAAACATAAAATCGGTGCAGAACTTCTGAAGGTTTTCGCTAATTTATTTGAAAACTCTGACATCTACGAGTTCGACTGGATATAACGTTCTTAGCCCAACATTCATGATTGGCTTTGTAAAAAAAAACGGTAGTAGGTAATCGATACACCGTATCTGAAGGCCGATCGGTTGCAAAATTTAACAGCGTTAGGAGTGGTGGTGGGAGGTGAAAGGGAGGAGGGTGCCGGGGGCTGGGGTCATCACGTAAGGCGGCAGCCGAGAACAAAGACCACCGAGCGAGAGTGAGTGAGTGTGAGCTCTAATGCGTGACAACCGCGTTGCCCAAAGAGTTGAACCGATAATCGAATTGGAAAATCGAAGTCCCAGCGTGCGCTAGATCGAGCGGAAGAAGGGCAATATCGTTCGATTTGGTTACAGAATCAACCCCTAACCGTGTGACGATAGGGGATGGCATCGAGGAATCATGGTATCGCGTTTCGGTATTAGACGGCCACCTTATATACATTTCACACGCAGCGAGATTGAACCAAAATCTTTTTCGAGGCAAATTTTTGTAAAAGCCATGACTTGACATCAGCGTTAATGGCTTTGAAGTTAACGATCCCATTTCACTTCATGTCTTTCTCTTTGGAAAATGCCATTTTGTTCGGACGAAGAAAGATTTCAGATAACAACGCTAAAGATTTCAAACTCACGCACATTGTTTGACCAAACCGAAATGAAATTTCCTCCTTAGAGCAAAACGTGAAATGATCCCACAGTGCAAATGAGCCTTCAATGCTCTTGCAGACCAACTTAACGAACGTCCGTGGCCCAACTCCGGGCTAAACCGGTTACAAGGCACAATCTGTCGCGAAACTGGGATTTCCGTTGTTATCTAAACATATAGAAAAAAGATTTAAGAACAGCATTTAATCGGATTATATTTCGCCCACCTGTCAGGGTGGAAATGGACACCGAATCCTGAAGCGCGACAATGCGCGCCTAGTGGCGAACCAAGACACCCCCTCTTATCAAGCGGAACACTTCGTACGATTTGGTTACACAGTCAATCCTCATCGCTCTCCGTGAGATGATCAAGTGACCGCAAAATGGCGCCGATTTTCATCGACGGTTTTGCTAGCAGTAATAAAAATCATGGCATTGGTTTTCTTTTCGCACATGTATATATAATACAGTACTTTTGCCGATGGTGGGAAGGGGGTGAATGTCAGAACAGCTTCTGATTTTATGTAGCATTTTAAGCTAAATAAATGCAGGGCGCGACCTCCTTTTCTTGAGGCCATATCAATCAATACTGATCTGACAACACGTGTGAACACGGCCGAATGACGTGACTGCCCAATAATTGTGCCGGATTGATGGCAGGTGTCATTGATTGAAATACAGAGATTTCACAGATACTGAACGCCCTTATTTAAAAAAAGGCGGTGAAAAGATTGCCGCGAAACACACGAACACATTGTTTATTAGTGCGGGGCAATATCATAAGTTGTGCATGGAATTAAAATTTTGCCTGAACCCAATAATTAAGATATACCATTTAGATATTGAAAAATTCTAATGAGCTTCGAAACATTTTGTCACATAAGCGTTGAGTGGTTCATAAATGTACAGCAGACTTGGTTTGATGGTGAAAATATATAAAAATTATACTTTTGAATCATGTTCTTAAATAAAAACCGAATCACATTCGAGTGGTGTAAACCACGGAAATAAATAATGCCGCACCTTCAATTCCGTTTCAAATCTGTCTTCCCCTGAGTGAGAAGCAAAACCCGCATTCCCTCTTGTCTAGCCATTACACCAGCGGCGCCAAAGTACTTCCGGTTCTAATTGACCACCGAGTCTCTTATTATACGTCACATAAATAATTGTTGCTTCTGGGGTACTTATTCTAGTTGGCGACGAACTATCCGTAATATAACACGGGTTGTACGACCAATCACCTTTCGAATAAAATCTATATTCAAGACACGTGACAGTGACGTCACGGCAAATCCACGCTGTGTGTGCTGCGCATAAGATTGGAACAAATTTGTGTATGGCTAACAAGCAGCAGGTGACCCGGTTTCGAGCCCCGCTCGGACCGCTCCAGTGAACAACTCCGAGCTTTCCCACCTCGGCTGGTATAGGACTGTATAAAATATGATTTTCCCCCGCCTAGGTCCACACCCACTTCCAAATATGCAGGGACTATCCATGCCCATGAGCATTGATCTACTGAGATCCGAGACCAAATTGAACTCGTTTTATTCAATATGAGATCGTCAAGACAATTCTCGACTATCGAATAAAATGCGTAGTTAAATCTCTAGCCAATTATTGACTTGTGTTGAATTTACATTTCGCAAACGCAATAAAATTTAACAGTTATTTAAGAAGATAAATTAATTGAAACAACAATTATTAATTAAAATTAAGTGACCTTGTTAGACAGAGCCCCCGACCAGACTAACCTCGTTAAGATACAATCAAAATTCAAACATCTGGTGCTTGACCAAGACGTTCATGCATTCGAAAGTCTCACGAAAATCTATGAATGTCATTTTTCTATTTTTTATTAGTCAGTGGGAGAACGCCGACCGAAGACCAAGATTTGAAAGTGCCATCAGCGCTAGAAATTAAAATCAAAAGCATTTAAATTAATCAATTGTAACTTTTCACACACACGTTGAACCAAATAGGCAACAGTCGATTTCCAATATCACAAGACTAGGATCGAGCAGCTCGTCATCAGCATCAGGTAGAAACTGTAACTAAGCGTGCAGATCTTAGGAGGAGCTGGCAAAAGAGCATAACCTTCAAATTGGCCACCGACCAAAATAATATCGAGTTCAGCTCCGCGGAGATAATAATTTGATAATAACTCAGCGCCGCGATCAGCCTGTCAGAACCTATGGAGCGGGAGACCAGCGCTGCAACAACGCTCTAATTTGTCCGATCGCGCCATCCCGTTCTCCACAAGTCCTCCACAACCGTCCCCACCCTCTTCCTGTTAGCCACCTTCAAACCAGCAAATATTACACGCCCTTCCGAGCTCAGGTGGTCGCTCAGTCTACTGCAGTGAGAAATGCCTCTCCTCACGTCTATCACTGGCTGCACATGAACAAGTTTCCCTGGACAGGACCTTGAATTTTAATTGAGTTCGAAATTTTCCAGAAGCCTACTCATGAGGAGGACAGAGAAGTAAAACGAGGTTTAATGTCTTGTCCGAAATACGTAAGCGCCGATGCCCGGTGTCCTTCGATGGTGACTTGCATTTCATTCGAGACAACACGTTTCTTGTCTCGTCAAGGATGCTCGCGTCACGATGTCTTATATTTCAATTCGAGACCAATCAATCGTAGAACAGTCAGACCCAGACTAGCATACCAAATTTTGAAATACGAGACAGGTGATTTAAAAAATGTTCGATTAACCGGATGCGGTATATCAAACATTTTCAATTGACACGCTCTGAGTGCTTCTGAATACATTGACGATTTTTTTTAGAAAACTACTTTACGACGCCTTTCCTAAGTGGATTCGTTTTGGAGCTATCGTGAATTCTGGTTTGGCCCGGGCAGCAATGGGAACTGCCCATTATCTTATTATGTAAATGTAAACGATTAGAATAATATCATACAATAGTGCCTAGCTTGTCTTGTGGCATACAAAACTATTTTTCAAATAATTGACGATACTGAATTACTTTTAATTTATGTATCCTCACCTACTTCAATTACTTGAAATATATGTATGACTTTCTAATCATTTGCATTTGGATAATAAGCTGCACCAGCAAAATAGTTAAAGTGCCGCTCAAAATATGGCTGGGCAACAACCTTAATTGCTGTATGCAAATTTACAAATTGGCCACATTCATCAAACTGTTATTCACAGTTTTCCTATTATTGACATGAACACCAATAAGGTAGATTTCACCATAACTAACTTCAGTCTATTAGTTTACCCAATCTACTGTTGTCGGCTTATTAGACAAAAATAAATTGGTCTGATAGAAAACGTATGAGCCCTTGTCCCTGCAATCAATTAATTATTACAGGAGTCATTGTCCTGTAGCATATGCTTTTTATACACTGTCAGAACAAACATATTTAATTACTGTGAATAATAAAAAAGCACGATTGGTTAATAAGACAAACCGGCTAATGGTTATTGTGCCACGATATTGCCAATTTATTCAGAAAAAATGGCTGTCTAGAAAATATACGATTATTGTCGGAAAGAAAAAAGATTTTCAAGTCGGCCACGGCGGCGAAAAGTTCACAGAGTTTCCAGGAGCATCATCCGAACATGTAAGCAATTTCGTCTTGACAAGGAGTTTTTTTTTTTGGAAAACGAAACAAAAAGAGTTAATTGGCAGTATACATGCACATTGGTTGTGTTTGTTGATGGAAAAAAAATCTGGCTCTGTCAAATCTTTTGTTTGAAATCCCAAGCGTTCATGACATAAGGCGTTTGCAACGAATTTCGATGATAGGCGCCATCTCGCCTTTGTTTACAAAGGTTTGCCACCGACTGCCTAAGCAGCAGCAAAGTAGAGAGGAAGAAGAAAAATAGTTCTAATGTGAAATTTAAAAAAATTGATAACTGGAAAGTTACCTTTGATCTGAGCTGGGCTTGAAAAGACATGCCTACATTCGATTATTAGCAGGAAAATTGCGCAACTAACAAAACAAGTACAGAGTACAACAAATCTTTGCAATACATGTAGTCTTCTCTTCACATTTATTTACCCTCCCTCAAGTTTCTTAAAGTAATTGGTTCACTCATACATACACAAACCAATGAAAACACATCCAAGATGGCCGCGCCTTTCCCAGAAATCCCCTCAATGCTTTCGTGCGAGTTCAACAATCTTGCAATTTAGCGTGACATACCATTTATGAACAGGCCCCCTAATTACAAAGATCAAAGGGTCTTCCAAATAGTGAAATAAGTAGATGGCTGATGAGATGGCTGCGGGTTTCAATCGGGTCAGAGATAATTGGACCCGAACGAACATAAGGTATCGCAACCAATTTATGTAAAAACAATAAATTGCACCAAATGTTTTCGAAACATCTGGGCATTGAAAAAAATCGATTTTTTTCCTACGAAATGAAAATTAAAATAATGAGTCAACATTGATTTCCGCCCCTATACATTCGACCACTTGCAGCATTAATAGGGCGATGGCAACTCACGGATAAGTAGACAAAATAAGCGACCCAACTACTAACGATCCATTCTATCTTACCCACCCATTTACTATATATCCCCCACCTCCTTTGCTACTACCCCCACAGTTGGTCTCCCGAGTATCTACATTATAATTATTTCGAGATTGAAGTTGTTTTCTTCCACACCCCTCACCGCACTTCGGGGTCTCAATCGACGTTAATAGGGAATGGCAGTTGCACGTATAGTATCGGCTGCAACGACTAACGTGTACCTCATGACGTCACATCTACGATAATCATGACGGTGGTTGGCAGAACACGCGAACTTGCATCGCCTAATTTTCACCTTGGCATTGCGAATTGGCCATGTAGCAGAACCGCGAGATTGCATGCTTGCAGCGCACATAAAACGTCTGTTTATACAATCGTATAAAATATGTTCTCCAAAGTTTCCCTTATTTCAAAAAATCATAATTGCGAACCATGCAATTGCAATTTTTTTGCACTCGTTGACACCTTATATCTATCTGAAATCTAACTGGAGTTGTATTGGGATTCCTGATGCAAGCGGTAACTTATTATCGCTGTCCCCGCTCTATTCATTTATTAATTTTGGCTAATGCAGAAGTTCTAAATCAGGAACTAGTCTGTATTCGAAAATGAGTACAAAATAGGCCTTTTAAATAGCCAATACTAATAATCTCATATACCATTAGCACAAATAATATATTCGTTTAGTTCAGCTTGGTGCAAATATCTTCACGACCATTAATAAATGTCAGGAAAGCCATTAACCTTTTATTCTAATTTATTTAATACAACTATGGAAAACGAAATATTGATTGCTACATGTGAATATGTAAAATACTGAAATAGTTACTTTGATAGATACGTCACAAATGGATTTTAATAAATATCGTTGTGATGTTGACCAATATCCTGATTCCTGAGCGTACACAATTTTTGTTAAGGTGACGGCTAGTTTATCGCCAATAACCACGCCATTCCAAAAACATCTTGTCAACGCAAAACACGTAAAAAGCCCTGTCATTGCTACTTCAATAATTTCGAATTGCTCGCTGCGGCCGAATAAAGCGCACTAATAACAATAATAATTTTTTGATTGGCGATGTTTTTCTACTCTTCTTCAAAAAGAAATAACAATTCCGCCCCATAAACTTCACCTAGAAAGGAAGTTGTGATTGCGAATGGAGTAAAAAAAAACAGGTTTTCACACACGCAGAGCACGTTCCCCAGGTCCCACTTACACGATCACACTTTACACATTTTGCCAGCCAAAGAAATGTCACCTTGTTTTGGTCTTCAGGCGCACAACGCGATAAATGTGGATTTCAAAATTGCCACGCACGGAATTTTAAATTCAAGGATTTTAATTTAAGTGGTAATCAACACTACATTCCCATGTAGTCAAACATGACTGAACCAATCATGTAAACAGGGCCTTATAATTCCGAGAATTACATGATCGTTCGTGAAGGAGCTAAATCAAATAAAATACTAGACTTCTTTTTGAATAATATGAGAGGTGGCTTTATCACACACGAACATTTTTGTGATAATTGGGAATAATTTTTTATTGATAATGGATTTTTTCACATACTGCATGTCACGTTTAAAAGTTTTTATATGCAGTTAAAATATGATATGAATGATTTTTTTTAGTTGCAGGAATATTTCTTTACTGTATCTTTTCAATCTTTCATTATTTGCTGTTTGAATCTTATCTTTAGGTGGCCTCTGTTGACATGCTAGTGAACTATCAGCTACCACGCAGTTTTGAATGTGGTACCTCAAGTTGTGAGAATTGGAAAGAAATGTAGCAGCCGTTGTGAAATGGAAAAAAAGATGTGGAAACTGCAATGCCATAATGCATAAACAAACGCCAATTGTAACTGAAAATTAGGCTAAAAATGAAATAAATGGGTAATAGCAAATGTGCGTCGAAGATAAAACTGCAACATTGAATTTGACAACGTTTCCGTGTTCCTTGACAACCTCTAAATTCGTTGGTATTCTGGAAACCCTCTTTCTGTTTAGATTTTACGAGTCGGAATAACTAACCACCATTCCAAGAAGAATCTTAAATCGAATTATTTTAAGGAACTCTGTCTTTCAAGGTACTATATAGAGGTCTGACCAATAAGCGATGCCATGTAATAAAAACACTGTAGATAATGCATGCCTTGTCAACTCTGATATCACGCCACTGACCCAGCGGACGTTTCAGAAAAAGGGAAGGAGGGAAGGAACCGAATACATATTTGTACCCTGAGTGCATGCATAAAAGCGTAACCGAAAAAAAGAGTTTCTCCGTCTTTATTTTTTTCTCCAACGTCGTAGCATTTTAGATCCTTAATTCTCTGTTTGCAATTAAGAAACGAACACCGGTCAGCAGTGATAGATGAAAGACGGACATCTTGGACGCTCTTGGCAAACAACTTGGTATCTTGGGCAAAAGGAAATTTGTCAAACAGCGTTCCTCACCTCTCCAAGAAATTGCCTTTTCGATCATATCTAACTAGTTAGTCATTGTGTTCATTGTGTTCATTGTCTAAACGGTGCTCGACATCGACACAAGAAAAGATCACAGACAGATATTTAATAATATGATATTAAAACGATACTGACAAATTATGCTTAAACAGATATTTAAAACAAGATATCTTTAAACGTTCTCGTTCTTAAAACTTTACTCGTTCCACGCAGGTGAAATGTTATTTTAAGAAATATGTATGAGAATTTTTTTAATCTGAACTCACCGAAATTAACATGACAACTGCAATTCGCATCCTGGCGAAATGAATCGGATAACCAGCATTTTGCTATTACATTTCTCTGGTGTTGTAATTACGTATCTCAACTGAGCAAAGGGCGTCGGCGGCCATAAATATATTTTTTAAATGAGGCTAAAATTTAACGAGATACTTAATTTTTGACAAGGAAAGGCGCTTAGGTTTTATATTTGTAGGCGGCATCTACACTATAAAGAAGGCCACGACAAGAATAAAACTGCTGTTTTGAAATAAAAATGTACAGTATATATTCAATAAAAAGGGTTGAAACAGGCAGGTTAAGGTTTTTTTAAAACACAATTTTCTTTTATTATATTACAGGGTGTACACGCGTATGATGACACATTTTCCACTTATAATCGGAATAAAAGTACAAAAATAGATAAGTTATTCGCAAAATTTTAACATTTTACACTGGGGACAAGGCAAGTGTTTCCACACAAAAATGTCTCCTTTACTATACAAGTACGTGCGCAGAATTTTTGTTCTTTTATAATTTTGAGATTAATTTATACATGTATGTGTGTACATGGACTTAAAAGTTACGAGGGAGAACATATTTTCTAGAGTTTCTCGAAATTTGAAGTTTCAAGATGTTGGAAGCATGTTCTGGATGGTTATATATTTCTGAAATACAGAGTACGCTTGTTCAATATTCTTAAAATAATTTTTTTTTCAAATGGTGGCATCCCCTACAATTTAAATGTTCTAAGGATTGTTCAGCAAGATGAGAACGTATTGGAGTCCAAGACGAGGCGGTCATTTTTCAGTGTACATGTACCTGTTTCGAGTCATCATCATCTCTCTCACTCTCACCCCAACGTTGGCCGAGCCAAAGCTAACCGGATGATTATCGTAAATTAACTTTTTCTTCACGGAGTGGAAACACCTAAATATGCATTATACAGTTTAGGCGAGAAAATAGTGGGCACTAATACTCGTACTTAACGCGCGGGGAGATCGCACGAAAAATTCACGTCACAATTGAATAACTAAAACGCTTTTTGTACTTTATTTGAAAATTAGGAACTTCTGAAAACAGATGGCGAAGCAAAAAAAGAAGAGAAGAAAAAAAAATCAGATGGATGGGAAAAACAGGATACAATTTTCGTGAAACGCAGGTCAAAGTACCTGATCTCAAAATTCCCAAGAACCTTAACGCTGTCTATGGAAACGATTTAGAAAGCTGTAACAAGGAGAGATATGCCTAAGAGCGGCTCAAAAAGAAATTCTCTTTTGTGTATTGTTTTGAAAAAACACAATCCTCAATTTCACGCAATAAAGTCTCTAAAAGAGCAATTTCGTTTGGACGCAAGACGGAGACTTCCTTCAAAACACCACAGTCTCGTTTTAAAGCCAACAACCAACTGAAAGAGACCAGACGTTATAAAATGAGGATAGAATTTGTCTTGTTTAGTCAAGAAAAAATTCTTAATTGAGGAAACTGAAGGTTGGAAGTTTTGACACAATTAACTTTATGATTTATGATTGCTAGACAATTAAGGCTAGTAGTTTTTCAAGCCTGCAATTATTCGTTGTAATGACACGAACGCTCGTCCTCTTTTTTTTTCTTTGTTAAATTGCAAATACAGGTTGCATTTTTTTATTCACAGGTGTCGCTGCTGTCGAATAGGTATTATATTGCTGTGGAAGCGAAGCCCCTTGCATGTTTGTTTCCACGAGGCTATTATGACACCCGCAGTCACCTGATACCGTACGCCTAACTAGTAACCCCCTCGAGCGGTGTATGTTTACACTTATCGGTATCAGAAGCCTCCTGAGACAGGCATCTAAACTCAGATTTATTTTAA
>JAQGBY010007113.1:0-12169 GCA_034698785.1 Mycogona germanica | reverse complement strand
TTGGTCATTCAAATTGGATTCTCAACACCAAATTACGTCATGTGCGCATGCGCATAAAAGAGAATGAGTGGAATTTGTGATTGTGCGCATGCGCAGATGACGTAATTTGATGTTGAGAATCCAATTTGAAGGACCAAAATGTATCTCCTGGTGACGTCATTACAGAGTATAGCACGTGAAAAATGAGTCACTTCACATTTATCGTTTGCGTTTATCGCGTGTCATCGTTCAAACGTCAAATAGCCGGTAAATTAAAACAATTAATTTTTTATTTCATTGGTGGTTACTGTAAACCCAGCCAAAGCCGCGAACCACTCTTGTAATTTATTAATCTCCACGCTGAACATGACCATCAAACGTGAATTTCTATCAGAAATAAATGAGGCCAAGGTGACAAAACAACGTTCACATGAAAACAGCTGTGACGCCGACCTCTTTACTCCGTTCACTTCTTTGACCGAGCCAGACTGAGGAACGCCAGCGCCATCTATAGGGCTCGTGCTAACGCCTACGAACGATTGCCTTGAATGGATAGGCCTAAAAGCAGAGCCTGTGCCACTCTTAGGAGAGGGAGGAAGAGGAGAAGGAGGAGGAGGAATCACTAAGCTGGGCAGTGGGGCAACCAATGGACGCTCGTCTAGGTCCAAAACGGTTCTTCAATGAAACTACTTCACTAGTTGTAGTTCGGCGCCGGTTCTAATTCAATCGGTTATCAGTTTTATTTCTCGAGCATTTTCACACTACAAAGCGCTGCCTTAAAAAGAAGGTGTGACGTCGCACTACAACAGTTCTGCACTACACAAGTCTATCGTAATCGGTAAAAGGATATTGTGCGGGAATTTTTTTAAGAATTATTTCGTGCTGATGATGTCCATTCATAGAAATTTTTCGCCGAGTGTGTTGTGTTGTGTGTGTGTGTTTTTGTGCAACGATGGCTTCGATCGGGGGATTGGCAAAACTGACGTCAGCGTTCGTATTTTGAAATTGTCAATTTGATTTGACGGAATTTGGTGAATTGTTTCGTCGAACGCGGTCATTGACGATTCGGTAAACGATTAATTTTCGCGAGAAGTGATTCGGGATTTTTCCAGGATCCCGATTTTGGATTCGACGCTCTCTGTGCGATATCAATGGAGGACAATTTTACGGATAGAACAGCTACACCGTTACGTCATTTACCAATTTAGAATATCAATTTGTGTGTGTGTTTGTGGTTAAAATCGTCATCTTTTAATCGGTGTTGTTCATATGTGGTTTAAGTGGAAGATACATGGTCGATTTGATTGACAGATTGTGTGAGCCATTTCAGTAAGGTTTCACTAAGAGAAAATCGACGTCACTAAACAGAAACACATTTTTTATATTGATCAACCAATCAGTTCGATTTCTGAAGATCATTTAAGAGTTTAGTTTTAAAGAAATTCTCATTTGCATACGAGATTCGAAGGTTGTTGTTAATTTGGGTCGCGTTCTGCCATTCAGATTCTCCGCTGGAGGTGGATGCACCAAGATTCTTGATTCACAAATACAGAGCGATGTGAACGACATCTATCGGCTGACGTTAGTAATTCTTACGCAGCCGTTAACCGTTGTAAAGGACGTTAACTCATTTGAATAATTTCGACGTTCGTTTCTTTTCAGATAATCTTAAGATGGCTGGTTTCATTTGACGTCAAAGTCGTTATCTATCTCTAAGCGTTCCTATGACACAACAAATTGATAAAATATTTGAGAAACCCCCCAGAAATAGTAACAGCATCTTATGTAACGTTCAATAAGACACTTAAACACTCATACGTTCAAATTAATTGAGATTTACATAAAAACGGTGGGTTGGAAACATTTTGAATGTAAATTTTATTTATACAATAAATTCACAAATTGGGTGATTACATGAATTTTGAACATTTGTGCCCTAAAAAATTGATAAACCGGCGATAAAATAATCTGCGGTGAAAATTGTTCGGTGTATTTTACGGCTTAATTCAGTTGTTATATCACCATTTAATTATAAAATATATTTATACCCCTGTACATATTTTTTACGTACAAAATTTCTAAGGTCTAATAAATATTTTGCGAGACATGACAAGAGTATATTAGATTTAAATGAAAATAAATTAAATTATGGGGATATTAAATCGGGAAATAAACACCTATACGTCACCCTTGATGAAAACAATGCAAAACTTTTTAATTGAATTCATGTAAATACATAAATTCCAATTTATTCTATCAGCTCTCGTGTCTTCAAGTGTACTTTAGAAATGATTTTTATTATTACAAATGAACATCGGTTATTGTACTACTATACTAAACAAATGCTAACATTAATTCTATTCATAGTGGTAGGCCTGCTGCAGTCACGGTACAGTGTAAACAAAAGAATGGTTACAAAGTAGGCCTCGAATAGTCGATTGAATCCCTGTGGTTCTCAAATAAAAATACCTAATATCAAATATATTAAATCGTTAACATCTGGTCTCGACTATCTGCCGATCACGGGTTCCACTCCCGACCAAGGCTTCCCGGATTTTTTACCACGTGCACGTTAAATATACCTAACTACTAAAGGTATAAAGCCTAGGCTAGGCAAAATGGCCAGATCTTGAGGTGCTCTCCGAATTTGAATAAGATTGGCGATGTTTTTTGTGACCTTCTTTTCAGGTCTTTGACCTCAAAAGTGCGCGCCAGAGACCGCTACCCTTTAACAAGAATTGAGAACCACCGTCTCATGTCGATCGACCTCGTTTACTGTAATAATCTGTCTAGACTGTTCTTAGGCCTACCGTAGCCCGTCTTGCGACTAATAACACTAACGTGAACACTATGTTCAATACCAAAGTTTTAGACTATCGATATCGATGAATTTGCAAGTATAGGTAGGATGTATTTCTTCGAAACAATTAGTCCGTTTATGACGAGGTTTCCACTTCACCCATGGATTTTAACAAACAAGATAACCAGATATTTTGAACCCATTTATACAAAAATAATGCCAATCCTTTTCCTTCCATTTCAAGTCATTGTCTTAATGTCTAAAAATGATGGTTGATCATTTCCAATACAGTGAATGTGTAAAATCGTCTAAATGAACGGGAATATTGATCAACGTAGATAATGAACTAAGATGGTGGAGATTGCGGAACAACAACTTGAAAATCGGCAACGAAACTAGTTTAAATGTAAAAATTTAATAGATCTTCTCGAAGATAAATTAAGAAAATTGAAATTTGAGAAAGATATCGTGTTCGAGAAGATTTGTTCAATTTTTACGTTTAAACTATCTTCGTTGCCGATTTTCAAATTGCTGTTCCGCCATTTCCACCATCTTAGTAAATTACTACCATCGGATCCCAATTTAAGTTCCTGGTTTTTTTAAAAATTTAATTTAAATAAAATATTAAATTATATATATGCAAAAAGAAAACATCCGCACACACATACACAACATACATAATAATTTTAATTAATTTAAGTTTCTAAAAAGCCAACCCAATTGTGTGCACAATTCTTTATTTCGTCATCATGTGATTGTGGCATTGTAAAATGATTCATATATTCCTGGGTATTTTTCTGGAATGCGTAAAAATGTGATACACCGAAAATGGTTGTTTCCTCAAATGGTAAAACAATTCTCCTTCTGACTAAAATCTGTAAATTCAATTCTCTCGGGCGGGGAACTGGATTTAAATTTTAAAATGCCAACCCAATTGTGTGTACAATTCTTTATTTGGTCATCATGTGATTGCGGCATTGTAAAATGATTCATATATTTGTTATTCGTGCATGTTGTTTATAAATATTTGTTAGTCAACGTGCATAATCCATTTCTAAACTCAGTCCAAACCCCAATCTGACACGAAAGAGATGCCCTCCACGCCAGATCCATCTCCGATGTTGCTTCCTTCCAGCCCAGGAATGGAGGTCCAATAGCAGGAGGGCGTGGACAGGTGAACGAAAGCGCGTGCACGTCGTTCGACCAATCGCGCTGCCGCGTTGCCCAACCTCTCTCGCCGCCCGTCAATCACCTCGCGTCTCGCTCGCCACCATTGGTCGTTGAACCACGCGCGCGCGCGGGCTGACGTCACGGCGCCTCATCTCGCGCAGACTCCGCCCACCTTCCCGTCGTTCTCTGCGCGGTGGCGTTGCGTTCACTGTGTCTGGGGGGCGGGGGACCCAACCGCTATATACACATTGAGGAAAGGGAAGGAGGGAGGGGGGAAAATACGTAAAAAAAATTTCAAAGCTCGGCCCCGAAAGCAATTCTCCATCAAAGCATCATGGCCGCCGTGTTTTACGAGCAGGAAAACGGCCATAGCGACCGCGCGCCATTTGTGCCACACGATTTCCATCATGGCGTCCGAAAAAACAATCCCATCTGTGTATGTGTGTGTGTGTGTGCGGGTGTTTTGTTTATACATATATAGAGATAGATATCTTTGATTGTAGATATACATAGAGCCAACCGTCCACAGTCTCTCCATCAGGGATATATATACAGGCCATCTTTGCTGCTATGTTTCCTCTACTTTTGATTGTTGCTCAGAAAGCCGTATAATTTACATGGGCTTTCGAGCAACAATCAAACGTTGAGGGTTGACAGATTGACTCGACGTTTGGAGACATCGCTTTTTTGGACTCCAGAAAGAAGGCGTCGTCATCGACCCAACTTGCTGGTTGTGTTTTTGTGCAACTGATGAATCATCATCGGCCATTGGATATCCACTCTATATATATATCCAACCTGGATACAAACAATCCGTCGGATTCTTCGACCGTAGATGATGGGAAATTGGTCAACCATTGACATTGCGATCCAATTAGGCCTATGAGCGTGCCCTTTTTACCATTTATACTGTACATGTATCATTGCACTTGAAAGCATCTCTTCAAGATTGACGGTCGGCATTTTCATGGTGAGTAGACAAGATTATTGATGGGCCGTAAACAGAAATTAGTTAACCGTTATTTTGTTGTTGTGCTTCCATGACGTCATGAGTGGAGTAAGTGTGCGATATGTTCGAGAACCGAATCTAATATAAAGATTATGTTTACATGAATTATTGACGTTCGTTCTTCGTTGGTTCGATGGTTTGAAGAATTGGTTGCACAATTTTTAAATTTATATAACCAGATGTATGTTGGCTTCGGCCAATGAAGTTAGGTTTTAATTTGTCAGATGTGACTTTGGAATTTGAGATTAATGCTCCATTACAAATTCCAGGCTTTCTTCCCATGCAAAATGTTGAGATTGGTAATTCAAGTTTCAACCCACGAGTAAAAACATTTAACTTGAAGTGAATTTGGGCTTCAATGTACATGTAATTAGTGTAATTAACCTGTAATTAGATTGTTGCCATGGAAAATACAAACTGGCATTTAATTTCTGTTTACAAAAGCAAGCGTGAAGTACATGGGTGTACATTGTCCTCGTCGATTCACGATAGACAATATATATTTAACATTGTTAATTGTTGAGCAACATTCATGTATATGATTTGAAATGAATTGAGGTAACATTGATTTTGTAATGATGAAGGTTGCGTTACACTTCTCTGAATTTTTCAACATTTTCACGTTTAATTCCGTTCAAAACAAACCTGAACATTTTTATTTGTCATGAATTACAAAAATGTTGTTCACAAAGAATAATATAATGACATTTAGGACAGCATTAAAATACTTTGTACATGTAGAGGTATTCTATTTGTGAGATACACTTGAAACAATTAGATGGGTGGGGTATTGGCCAAACAAAATGACCAAGATGTAATAGCATTAATTGAATCAAAATAGATAGATTGCAGGAGAGAACACATTGTATTTTGTAATTGTATGTATTCATGAGACAGACTACAGTGATGGGAAATAAAAATAAATAAATAAATGGGTTTTGAATGTCTGCATTTTCAGTTGGCGCCTTCCGACACCGAGTGGGAATAATTATTGAAACGTCTTGTTTCACTTTAAGAAATCTTGATTGTTGTTTCGTTTTAACAGATCCAACGAAATTGGCAATCAAAGTCCGGGGGAGAGAAACAAACCCGTAATTGTGGAGAACGCCGGCTCACCCTTGCAGGAAGCAATCACACAAATCCTATGTGCAATGCCGGTTTGCCAACGGTCGGGATAAAGCAATTAACGCAACACCCATTTGTCTCAACCAAAGAGGTATATACATGTAGAACGCCAGATTCACATTTGCTAACGTTCATGTCCCGCCTAACTAAAACGACAGGTTTCACCAGTTGCTCACCAGGTGCGTTGCGATCTTACGACAAAGCTATTGTTAAAACTGGTCAATTCTGTCCCCTTCTGTCAATTGTTATGAATTTTTTTAGGTATGCAATTAATAATCTTAACACCTCTTCATCGATTCCTCCACTTCGCCTCCTTATAATGAATGTTTCTTAAGGGGGTTCACCGGTGATTTAACATATTATAACCCCCTTTCCCCATGTAGGCGACACAAACGATAACGGTCCTTCGCAAATCTTCGTTCGGAATGAAAGTAAATCTTAACCCGTGCTTGTACGATGTCAGGACACGCTAAAGATCTCTTTCCTAGGCAGCCTAGGCTAGGCAAAACGACCGGGTCGCCTCCTGGTGGGATAGGGGGGGGGGCAAATACAATGGTGGACCTCCTTAACATTTTTTAAACCGCGATCACGGGTGCATTACTAACCATAATCGTGACACCTCCAAAAAATATAGTAAGCCCATTTGGGGATCGAACCCACGACCCCGACTCGCTGACGTCACACATATGGCAACTGAAGGGTTTTTACTTCCGTTGGTCCAGTCGAATTCTGTTTGTTTGTCTGTTTGTTAATGTTTATTGCGGATGTTCACAGTTGATTGAACATCTTTTTTTTAAAAAAACCAGGTAGGCCACCTGGAAATTTTGCCTAACCTAGGCTGCCTAGGAATGGGATCTGTAACGTGTCGTGAGTTCCCACGGTTTTCTAGTTTAGTTAATTCATTTAAATTATTATTATTATATTAGAAGAGTTATCGGCAACTCTTGTTCGTCTTTTCTCGTCCGGCCTGTCCCGGACACAACCCCCATTGTATTTTATAATGTTTTTTAAAACACTGTAAAACTCTATATGAAACCTAATAACCGTAGTTACACTGGCCACGAAGGATTGGTCCAGGCATATGTTTAGCAAGGGTGCGTTTAGACATTGACCAGAATCTGCACGTGCCGCTCGTCCGTGCTTTGACAAGAAATTGCTTGGCGCTCTCGATTTACAATTCCTCCATCTCTATTGTGCACGTGAATTTCAAATCGTGCTTGAGAGGGTGCGTTCCACTTTTAAGAAGATTCGAGCACGTGATCTGTATCGCTCGCGATGGACACGATCTCGATGGACAATTGAAATCTCTCGAGCAACATGAAGCTTGCTTACAGTATAACTAGGCTATGAGATACGTCATAACACTGTAGTTGTAGTTGTCATCACGTGCTTTGACGTCATGGCAAAGGCGTCGTAACACCTATTTAAAAAAAATTGGATTCTCAAACGTTCCACATTTTAAATATCTATTCTCTTCATAACGAAATTGTAATTATATTTTCTTACAATTTTTTTAAATACTTGTACAACTGTAGTGCTCAGAGTAAGTACTGGGTTTGGTTTGCCGACGAATCTTCGGCGCGAAGAAAAATCTTCGCCGCCCTGTGATTGGCTGATTTGGTGACGTTTCGCTTTCGAAATTGCAAAACGTCACCAAATCAGCCAATCACAGAGCGTCGAAGATTCGTCGGGAAACGACACTCTGGAATAATAATTAGCAATTCGGGATCTAGTGTGGAAAATGTCGCTGACATCACTGGTATCACGTGATTGGTGTTCGATTGTTCAGCGCCATTTTGGTCAAGTGGAGACACCATATTGGAATTTTCCGGAGAATCGATGGCAATGCTTAAAAGTCCAACGGCTGTTGATTTCTAAAGAAATACACAAAATCAAGATCTACAGCTCAAATTGCATCCAGTTTCGTTAAGCCCGAGCACAGCTAGATAAATCATCCTTAGATTTCCGTGAGTTCACCAAATTTTAAAATATTATTAAAATCCTTCACAATGTGAAAGAATTGCAGGTTTTTGTGACTGTTACGTGAAATGCTCATCCTTATTTTACTAGTGCCTCACTTAAAAAAGGGACACTTCAGCTAGTAAAAAATGTCAAACCTGCAGACAGGATATTTGGCATCGTCAGCACACGTCATGTATTGACACGTCATGTCATGTACGTCACTTTTGTGTTATTAAAGACGTTACAGGCAACGGGGAGCTGATGATGTCATAACATTTCAATGACAAACCCACAGAAAGCAATTACTAATTACTCCCTCCCCCTCACGATTACAAGTACTTTTAATATCAAAAAGAATGAGAATAGGACGTCTTAAATATATCAATTCGAACGACGAAGAAAAGACTAACAGAGTCGGCGACAAATCCTTCAAATCAAATAATAGCATAACCATTATTTAATGAGAATAAACTAAAATGAAACCCAGTCACTGCAACTGACGAGAAACAGAAACGATGACGAACCTGGTGAGCATGCGCACTTTGACCTCTAACCCTAGATAGCTGAACAAAACTGTTAGATAACGATTCATCTCTTTCTGTTTGTTTTTCCGCTTTCACAGCCAGTGGTCGCACAAACCATGTTGCGAGATCATTTAATTATTTATCAATAATTCCGAGAACCTCCATAGAAGATCCATGTTTATTTATGGAACACACAATAAATACGTCGTGAATACGACATTCAAAATTCCTGGATTTTTAATTTTTTATCTTTTCCATTTTGGAACCAATTTCATGACGTTTCATCTGTCAGTCAGACCAGTAAACAACAAGTTGCAAAGACGAAATCTAGCAAAGTTCGTAACTACCAATTGTACCATCAACTAAAATTGTACGTGTATCGACGTGAGTGGTGTGACGTGGCTTTTTCTATTTCGCGTCATCGAACGTCATCAAGTCGAAAAAGATCACGCTCTCTTTTTTGTAATTGTAATTGTATGGCGGCATTTCCTTTGACGGCAGAACCAAAAAAGTAGGTTTCATCCGTTGCTCCTCAGATGGAGCCGTCGTTCATAGCAGCCAATTAACGCACCGGAACAAGATGGCGCCACAATCAGTGATGCCACAACTAATTTCCTAAGAACAGAAATGATTTTTAAGAAAATCCCTCCAAGCACTGCGCGAATTCGCCATATTTCTAACATGCGTTTCATATGACAAACTCCTTGTAGGTCTTGTACTTAAGTTGAAAATATAAATAAAAAAATGGAATGACACCGGCTGAAATCATCAAAAATGAAATGGATGAATCTCTGGACGAGATTAACAAAAAACTGCGGTGACACATAAAAATAATTTATATCATAAAAAAATAAAAGACAAACTTATGAAAAATATATAAATTAAAGACGATCACATAATAAACATGAAATTTCTAATAGTGTAAATAAGGTGTTCGTTAGTACAATTCTATAATTACATGGATATTTCGAAAATGAATACAAAAATAACAGTCATAGTGAACGTCTTAATTTATATGTTGAATAATTTTTATAAGTTGGTCATATTTATAATATTTGGAGTTCGCTGATTTAAATTTTCATTTGAATTTATATTATATTTCATTTTTTCTTAATTATTTTTATATCAGGAAATGGGGAATTCGGGGACAGACCGAAAGAAGAAGACGAACCGAGTAGCGAACTCGCTTTTATAATATTTTACTATTATTTATTTAGAACTGGTAATTGCGAAAAATATAGAGTTTCGTGCAGACCGGGAGTTGAACCACGGACCTCTGGATTTCCGGCCAGTGCTCTACCAACTCCCAGTTCAAATTAAATAATAGTAAACTATTATTCTAAAAGCGAGTTCGCCACTCGGTTCGTCTTCTTTATTCGGTGCTGTCTCGAATTCACCATTTCAGATATGTATCATCCAGATGTCCTAACAAAATCTCTCATATTTTTATATCGTCGCCCTCGTCACACTGTATTTTCTTAATCTGCTTATTTCCATTTATACTTGTAAGTTTGTTGGTCTAATTGTCGCCAATTTGATCACATTTTGGCTCACACGGGAAACAGGATTTAAAAAAAAAATGAAATTGACTCGAAAACTTGAAGACATTTGGAAGGAAAAATGGGAATTGAAAGATTCCAATCTTGGTGGGGGCACCTATGACGCCTTAAACCTCAAAGATCGCTACCGTCTTTGGTGTTTCTTCGCCTCCCTCTAACTCACGAATCTTACCCCATCCCCCCCCCCCTCCTAATATGATAGTCCAACTTTCACGGAAACTCGATGGATAAAAAACCCAGAAAGTTCCCCGTCAAAGGTACACAGACCCCCGTCCCGTTCCCCGTCCCGGGACAGGACTACAAAGTCCTCTTGTCGCGTTTTGTCGCCTACAGCAGCACGACCCCTCCTATATATATTCCGTCCCGCCAACCCTCCTCATCCCTATCAAACATCTCTCTAACCCCCCACCCCCCTCCCTCGAACACCCCTTGGACAGAATAAAAAGTCCACAGATGAAAGGAACCGAGAGGAGAAAAAAAGGAGCAAGAAAAAACTGGGAAAAACGCGTCGGACCATGGACAAAAAAAATAAGTAGGCAGAGACCGTCTTTTTTATGTGTCGCCATTTCTTTGCCCAACTCCCCTCTACCCTCCCGGATTAAATTTATGCAAAAAATCAAGACCTTATCTCTTCTAGTCTGTTAGGTTTTTACCCCCAGTTCGAACCCTAGGGGTGGCCATCATTGTGTAACCTCGCCGACGTTAGGGGTTTTCCTCTCTCTTGTTGGGGGTCGGTGACGTCGAGTCCTTGTCGCTTCCATTTTTCCGCACTTCCCCTCCTCAGGTTCCTCCTCAGGTTCCTCCGCACACCTTTAGCCGTGACGAGACCCTGGTTTCTGAAAGGATTGTCGCCTCATTGGATGAGAGCCATTTTTTTTTCGGTGAATCCATATTCGCTATTGATTGATATTAATTAACAGAGGCGCTTTCGAGTGGTCAGGCCGGAGTCTGTATTGCGCTTTTATCGCGTTCGGCGGTCCCGGGTTCGATTCCCGGCGCGGGCTCTCGACAATTTCGATCCCGGGGTACTGGTCATTCCTCCCATAGTTGTCAGACACTCGCTATCATGAATTGATCGGAAGAGCACTGAATCCGTGGTTCAACTTCCGGTCTGTTCGAAACTCTATATTTTTCGCAATTACCAGTTCTAAGAAGAAAATGGCACTCTACTTCCTAATAAATCAGAAAAATATAGTCAAGAAATGTCCGATGGTGAGACACATTTTTGACTGTATTTTTCTGATTCTTTAGGAAGTAGAGTGCCATTTTCTTCTTAAAATATTATCCGTCTCGGCGTGTTCCCTATTGCCAGTTCTAATTGAATAATAGGAAAATATTAAATATTATAAAGGTGAGTTCGCCACTCGGTTCGTCTTCTTCATTCGGTGCTGTCCCGAATTCATTGAAAGAAAGTAGAGAGAAGCCGATGGTAGTATTTACTAAGATGGTGGAATTGCAGGACTACAATTTGAAAGTCGGCAACAAAGATAGTTTAAACGTAAAATTTACCATATCTTCTCGAAGATAAATTAAGAAAATGAAAATTTGCGAAACACAAACGTAAGAACTCATCCGCGACTTTCGTCATTACGTTTGTCTTTTGTGTTTCGCAAATTTTCATTTGCTTAAATTTTACGTTTAAACGATCTTCGTTGCCGACTTTCAAAATATTTTTTGTACTCCAATCAACTGTAGTCAAGCGCACTACAGGCCTTACGTCCCCCTCAGGGTGCTTAGGCACTGTGCGAGGGGGAACGACCAGTACCCCGGGATCGAAATTGTAGTCCTGCAATTCCACCATCTTAGTTAATCCTATATTATAAAACTAAGATTTGGATTTAGGTGTTCGGAGCAAAATCTCAGAACGGCTCAATGAAATGGCATAAAAATGAACATACCGGAAGTACACCATCATAATTCGCTAGCGACGGAATTTCAGATCTCGATTTTCAATAAAACATAAGAAAAATAGCTTTACAACATTTTGGCTTTTGTAACGTTTCCCTTTGGCTTCAAACTTTAAAAAATGGCGTCTCCACAT
>JAQGBY010007112.1:0-12170 GCA_034698785.1 Mycogona germanica | reverse complement strand
AGACTTGAAATTGTCTTAAATTATAGGGAAACGAGATATATTAATACGACAAATTGTCTTAAATATGAGAGAATTTTTATTTGAGACATTTTATTTCTCTTAATTTTTCAACATCTCAAAAGACTATAAATGTCTTAAAAATGAAACATTTTTTAAAGTGTGTAGTGGAGGAGAAATTTGAAATATCTTTTCATATTAAACTCCTTTTCGAGAAACAGGGGACGAATTTTAGACAAATTTGGGCACGCTGCTTCCGCCAACATCTGAAATGTGAAAGTTCACCACCTATTTTGTTCCAAATCTGTGTCTTGCCCTTGAACAAGGGGTAGCTTCTCCGCATCACCGCGGTGTTGGTGCAGTCATCCAGAGCGCATCTTACACGGGGCAGCGTCTGATTTCGAGCATCCGTTTTCCCAACCAATCGTCGTACGAAGTTAGCTTCAGATGTTGATGACAAAGTTACATTCGAGAATGTTAGGAGGATATAGACAAATACGAGCATTAGCTTCTCGCTATGGCGAATCGATCGAACCTCTGAAACGACCCACACACGTTCTCTCTCTCCTCCTCCCCGTCCTCCTACCGCCCTGACGTTATCGTCAATAATAAATTATCCAGAGAATGCTCGCGTTTTCAGACGCTATTTTTTGAAAAGTCATTTTAACACGTATGCAAAACGCCCGCCGACTAGTCTTATCTCAACGACTTGGCCCAGCGATCTAAGCGTTGGGAATTTCTGTTTCCATTTTACGAGAATGAACCAAAGCGTTCGTCTCTCAACTCCGCCCCACACACCCCTTCCACCCCTCATCTATAGGCGTGCGTTTTGTAGCCTTTTCACTGCAAGTGCTGTAGTGTGAGTGTGTTTTGATGGATCCTGTGCCTCATCCATTTTGCCTAATGTGTTCCTCCCTATTCTTTTTGCGACGTCTGTATTTCGTTTTCCACCACCGCCATTACTGCGTCGCGCCCCCGTTTCTGCTGAATAATCTCTAAATTAACGGTACCAGCCTCCGTGGTCTCAAATCGCGTTTAGCCAATACGAATTGTGCACTCAAAAGGCGATACGATAGACGGTAGATACTGACTTTGTTACTTGTTGGGGGAGGGAGGATGGGGGATAACTGTCTCCGTATTTCGTAGTCAGGATGCGTTCGGGCGACCTCATATTCAATCACCTAAAATCATCTAATGATGGCGTTCGGAGTTTTAGTACGAGAATATCGATAATTTAAAAATTCGTTTATTCTTATTGCCTTTTATAATTCAAAAATATTTTGAATCATAAATGAGTATTTCTCACTGGTTGGATGGGAGTTATTAGATGGGGTAAGACGTGGGATTTAAACGTAAAATTACAGCATAGTAGAGCAATGTACATTCCTCTTTATTAACGATTTATTTTCATACGTCTTAAGTTAGTGTGCTTTCTCGATCTTTTTGGCAATTCTATTTGCACTGCCTATTTATATGAAATATTGTAGATTTTCCTGAAAACATCAAATTTGATTAAAAGTGACTATCAATGTCACTGACCTAACCTTTAAAAGGTCTCCTCGGTTTAGAAATGCCAAACTCTGATATTTATCAATAAATAGTTCATGCAAAAATGTTCATGTAAAAATGTGACCTCAACTACCATTTTCTCCAAGAAAATGTAATTTTTACATTTTCAAGTCATCCAACGTGCATTTATTTATTTATCATTTTGCGTTTGTTTATTTCGTAATCTCGTCCTTCTACATCGTTCCGGTTTCGGCGATTTGTTTTTTGTCGTTTCAATATATTTTGCGCATAAATTATTGATAAATAAGTGACTAGCACTGATTTTGCATGACATCGTGTCAACCAATTAGATGGTTAACAATAGTTACATGCAGGCAGATACCGTCATCGTCTTATCTGTAGCGTCAGTTTTCACGGTTTTCCTAGGGCACAACCCCCATTTTTATTGAATTAGATGATTGTTGACAAGTTCCAATGATGGATTAAGTAATTTAGTATCGTTGAATTTCTTGGGAACAAATATTCTTCGTGTTTGTCTCTTTGTTTACGTAGCAGGACGCAGCAGGGAAGACTGCTTGATGCCATGAGGATCGGAGTGTTTGGCTTTCTCCTACTCTCATTTGTGGTTTAATTAGATTTTTTAAAAGTCCAACAAGGCAATCATGTGTCTTCTTGATTGAAAACGTTACGTTTGCCCATTTGTGGAATTAGATTGGTGGAATGGGCAGAAAATAGCCAGCCCGGTTCCGGTTAGAACGTGCATGGCGAAATCGGGGAATTGGTGCAAATAAGGTGGACTGTTGGATTTTCTACAGCATCGAGCCCTCCTCCCATCAATCCTTCACTCCCGCACAAGTGAGTTTTAAGCGAATTAACATCGCGCAGTTGAACAAAACCGCATCACAGGCGATGCGCAATGGGAACACGACAATCGAGTTAGTCGCCCGCCGCCCCCTCTCACATTTGGACCGATGTACACGCCGCGATCTGCGGATGACCGCCGCCAGATAGCGCCACCGTCTATGCGGTTTTACATTGGATCATGCGACGAGTTCGATGAGCACGCCTGAATGGAGTCACGCTTCCTTTCCATTGCTTTTTCAACTGAGTGCAACCATGGAATATCATTAGACTCCATCGTGGGTGGGTAGGTGATGGAGGGTGGGTGAGGCTGCATCTTCCAATGAGCTATAAGAGTAGAACACTGTTTCATTTAGTCGAGAGGTCACCAAGTCATTTAGTACGAACCCCGAAATTGTTCTGGAGATAAGTCCGGTCTGGATCTCAAAGGAATGCCAACGACGAATTATCTTCACTACCATCAAATCGATGTCGCTGTCAAAATTAATTGGTGACAAGGTGGCGAGTTAATCCGCGGCCTTACAAATTGAAGTATTAATTGGTGGTGAAGTTAATCCACAATTTCGAGTATTTCAGACCCAACGAATGTCGGTTTTAAAAATAATCTGTTGGACAAAAGTCCTGTGGGCAAATGTGGATAGCTTGTAGTTTCAAAATGGATGGATTAAGTTTCTAGTTGCCAATGTCTTTGTCCTTGCCTCGTTGGTGCAGCCCGGCAGTTAACTCCACTCGCGCGCTCGTTGCAATGCTTGTTGTGCCTAATTAATTCACCGACTCGCTCTCCGTTATCAACTGCTACTCAAATGGGTGGAACTCGTATAATGTTGTACTACAAGGATGTTAATGATAGGCACTTATCTAATTTCTCGATGGCTCCGTGTGTGTGCTCACGTTGGCGTCGCCAAAATGCGCCACGGGAAAACTACACCGTGCCACATGTGTCCTCCGGTTCAGACTTAACCACGGTTGGAAACCAGTCAGGGAAATGGAAGAGTCGAAACCACAACGCATTTATTTTTCACCTGAAGCTGTTGCCGGATCCTATATTTGCCACCTGGCATTCAACGACAAATTTCAACTTCACCTAATGCCGCCAAAAGGTATATGGTGACAAAATAAAGTTGTTTTTGCGTTTCGGGGCGCGTCGACCTTTCGGCAAAATGGTGTCTCAATGCAAGATGTGGTCGAAGAACACAGTTCTGGGGCTAACGAGGCGCTCACTTCTCTGAAGCAGCATTGGATATCCAAGAAGCCGTTTTCCACTCACCATTGCTCAAAAGTTGAATTCTTTCTGATCATCCGCAGGTCTTATTGGAAAGAATAATACTCAATTTGGACTCTAACCAATCACAATATCTTTGAAACCGACGCTGGGTTCGCATTCGGCGATGGCCTAGTGGCACGATTATGTTGTTTGTGGCGCCTCTGGCGGATCGGTAATATGCGTGTAGTCTCGGCTTTGCCCGGTATTTACAAACACTCTGTTTTATGATAGCTTGAGGATATTTGAAAACGTCACAGATTATGCATTAGGTTATTTAAAATGGTCTATTGATTTAAATTAACTATGATAATTTATTTATCATTGACATCGGCTCATTCGGAATTCGGAATTCCAAGTTTATCGAATATTGCAGCGAGGCGCATTTTGCGATCGATGAGATTTTTAATCTTTGTTTTTAATATCTTAAAATGCGTAAGTGTTTATGGAATCATATTGAATACACCTCTGGGTGACAGCATAAACTTGTAGCGCATCATTTTCCGAAACTATCAAATGTCAAGTACGATAAACACGAATAAATTCATACTTAATTACTTGGAACAGACATATAAACAATTCTATTGAGTAATTAAAACGCGAATATTTCTGGAGAAGACAATCGAGATAAAAGCACAACAACAGATACAAACAAATTTAATCCTCGGCAACACACCGAACAATTTATTACTTTATTACAATGTAATTGCGAAATACAGATGAAATAAAAAATTAATTGTTTAAACGGCTATTTTACGTTTACACGATAAACGCAAACGATAAAGGTAAACGTAAAATAACCGTTAAATTAATTTTAAGCAATTAATTAATTAATATTTCATTCAGGGTTACATTCGAAATATTTCCAAATCAGAAAGTTTGAACATTTGTTTTGTAACAAAAAAAAAGATTGTAATTCGACTTTTGCAAACTTAATGTGTAAACTTAATCCACATTAAATATGCATATTAGTATAATTGCAGTACTTCAATTTATTTGTGTAATGTAGTTTCGAAATATTTATATTTGAACGAATGTGTTCCTTCAAATACAGACCGAATTTCCAAACGATGTAATTTGTAGGTTTCCAAAGGAAATAGTAAAGTCTACGCGTACATTGTATTTTTGGAGTGACTTCTCTTGGCTTGATGTTGAGAACTGTTTGTCAATTGCCCACATGAAAATACTTTTGTTATTTCTTGCAAATAAAAAGTACATGTCAATAATCATGACTTACTCCCTGACACAATCGCTTAACTGTACCATACTTTGGCTTTCCTCGTGGACCAAACTGTACAATAGGTCTAATCTGTGTGTTCATTTTAAGGCAGAAGCCCTCGCAATTGGAAATGGAATTGGCTATGGATTCAATAGACGGAGTTCAAACGTTATCGCACCAGTTTTCTATGCATCTCCTGGATTACTTTCCCCCCCTTAATGCCTCAATCGTTAGTTCCAAATAGGAATGACATTTTTTTTGAAGGGCATTAAACTATCGAATCGATACGAATAAATTATTTATTTAAAAAAGATATATCCTGCGCCAGCCTAATCGCGTTTCCACCGCACTTTTCCATTTCTGCCAAGTCCTAGTGCCACGTTTGTGATTTATTTTTAAATAGGCGACATCTTGGATTATCTCTAGTCGTGGCGAAGAAGCCCTATTTTTGTAAACGTCGTCTCAACACAAGACAACGTTGGTTTACTTAAATTTCCTATCACTAATTTGATATCTCTAGCAGAGATTGTGAATTTAACGCATTAAATTATGATGATCACGTCTTGATAATCATCATAATTCAATGCGTTAAGATGATGTATGCAAACTGATTTCCCACTTAAATCTCAATTCCTGTTAGCTAATTTTTCGTGTTTTTTTATATTGGTATATTAGGAACCGAAACTTCCCAGTTCTTAAGTTGGAACTGCTTTACACCGGCACAGTTGCCTCAAAACTAAAGACGATGTAGGTGGCACAGTTCAAAGATATGCCGCTGAATGCTGAATTTCAAGCAAGATTAGAGCCTTTTTTTTTGTTTATGCAGTTCCTATGCTGTTCTGCATGTCATCAGACAAGAGTTGATTCGGCAAAAAAATTACCTTTTTTTTTCATCTAAGGCCGCTTGTAATGTAATTTACGATATGTTTTTCTCGAATTTCCATTATAAGGTTAATTGCACTCATAAATTATCAATCTAAGAAACGGCAACCAAAAGAAGAAAACTCGTTTAGTCTTCGATCATTTTAACATATCGCCTATATTTGATGTTGCTCTTCCGTGGAAAACAATTTCATACCCTCTGTTTAGAAAATTAATTTAAGCGTGGTCCTGGTACTAATGACGGAATAGGAATAATCCCATTTGGAAATTGTTGGTGCGCATAAACAATCTGAAATCATGTAGCCATGAAAATTGAAAACAATATGATATAATGCAAATCCGGAAAGCTCAATTTGAAAATGCTAATAACAAATGCTGCTCTCAATATTGTTACTGTGCAATTACGAGCGTATTTATGCATATTGATTTCCTATGACTGGTCTGTCGTTGTTGCAGCTACACTTTGTCGCATGTGGTGTCAAAATCAATCTGCTGTCACCTCTTAAATATCGATATATAATAAATATATATAATATTTGATAATTGGGTGCTCATAGGAATCGTCGAGTAGTAGGTACATTGTTTTATATGCATGTACATGTACTTGCGTGCATGTTCTGTAGTTATTTTTTTTTTAGAAATTACAAATTAATTCATGTGCTCGTCTACTAGAAAGTTACACCAAAAATTGTTATCTACTTTGTCCCCCAAAGTCGTAAAAGAAAAAAGACACCCACACTTACTTCTTCCCACGTTTAGAAAATAATTCCTTCTCTTCCTAGATCTCTACTATGTAATTTTGAGCAATTTGCGCTTCATTTTACTTTAGATCTTACACCGTCTCCCATCTCGTCTCGTTCGGTTGCTTTTCCTTTCATTTTTCTCAAACACCCTCCTTATTTTTCTGATTTTAACAACTACGACCCCCATCGCATTTCCTTGGCACATCCGAAACATTTTTTTGCAGTTAAGAAAAAACCGATCGCATTACTTAAAACTCAGAAATGAAATTAAAGGAGACAATTTTCTGTCATTTTTATGGGGATCTGTGCGCTGGTGCGTGCATAATCAATAAAGAGGAAACCTATTTTTTTATTCTATTATATTGGGAGGAAAGGAAAAGAAAAATATCGAACATCCTGACGTTCAGACACAGATAACTCACTGAAAATGTCGCCGTCTAATGACAATACTGTAGTTGATAAAAAATAGTTTATTTTATTGCTTTGGTGTGAATATTCTGGTTGTGACTCGGCGGTCCCGGGGTCGATTCCCGGATTTATTCGATCCCGGGGTCACTGGAGCTCCTCATCAAAATGTCTAATTGTTTTCGAGGTGAGTAGCAACCTGCATTGTGCAAATTGTGGTGCGCACAATCTCAAATAAAAATAACAAAGAAACTCTGTTTCCTTCCTAATACATTTTTGCTCAGAAGTGTAGAATTTATTGAATTAAGACTACTCTCATGAATGAATTCTCAGTACGAACTACACTATAGTTTTATGGTTTTTCCCCCAAGAATCTTATCTGCTCACGATAAAGCATTTAATCGAATTTATTATTATTAAAAACATGCGCGATTAACTTAGCGCTTCAAAAGTTAATTTCATTATTAAAATTGCAGCCATGACAGGACCAATATTAAAGATACAACGTTAATAGCAATCTCGAGTACCTCTTTGCTTCGCTTATGCTTTTGTAGAAATTAATTTTACCGATTTATTATCAAAGGAATCGAGCTAGAGCAATCAACCCCCAGGCTATTTCAGACGTTAACATTTTTGACAAGACCTGCATACTTAATTGCGCAATATTTTACGTCGCTCAACATAAATCAGAATTAGCAGAAAATCAAAAAGGTCAACAGGATTAACCTAACGGAGGGATTTTCTTGTGTTAAATACACATTGGCAGCGTATGGTATTTTAGTGCCTGATTGGTCGGCTGAGCAAACGCGGTTACCGCGAATAAGCCAATCACATTAACGGCGATTAACCGCCTCGATATCCTTTCTGACTCAACGAAATCATTTTTTTTTTGTATTTATTATGCAATTGAGTTGGTCAGGTGTAATGATCTCATTAAATAATCGTGAAATATATTTATTCTTCCCCTACATTTCAAGTTCGTATTATTCCATGGATGCTATTTGTTTCGGAGGCAGCTGCTGATTTGACGCCAAGCCTGGAGCAATTGCAGTTTCTTTGGCAAGGTATTTTGCATTCCTGGGCAGAAAACATATAGGCAAACTTTTCAAAGTAGGTCACCGGCTGACGCTATGACCTATCCTGAGCAGACCCGAATCTCGATGTATTGCCAGAAAATCAGTTATTTCGTCGCAATTATAATATCTATGATAACAACGACAATTTTCTTTTTCACAGACGTCCACATGAAACGTTCCCAACATCCCAATCCGCCAAATCAACAGTAATTTGACCCTGAAGTTTCCTGCGAAATAGCAAAGTGTAATTTTTTCAAAGTGCAAGGTAATTTTGCCTAGGTTAAGCCAAAGGTCTAGGTATAGTATAGATCTTTAATCCATTCCGAAGGAAGACGCACCTGGGAATTTCTCTCCCACAAATTATTCCGAACCTGCGATCAAGGGCATAGTAAAGAGTAATTCAGACCATGCCTAGGTAGCTAGGGGCTAGGCAAATTTACTAGGTCGCCTCCTGAGGGGAGGGGAGTTAAGGTGAACACTAACCATTAGCAACATTAACCAGTAGGACCTCCACATAGCGTCTTTTCGATGAGGCGACCCGAAAACCGTCGCGTCACACAATGTTGCTCTATTATTTTTCTTATTGCAATTTATTTGATGACGCTGAATAATTTTTTTAAAAACACGCCGATGAACCTCCTTAACAAATATCTCAGAGAGTAATCCGGAGAGCAACCACTGTGTCACATGACATGACATTACTAGCGCGGTAGAGAATACTTTTTTGATTTAGCCAATCTCGGCAAGGCCCACTTTCTCACACTGCTGATGTCCTATAGGGGGAAAAAGGTGGCACGAGGGCCTCAGGAGGCCATCGAGACCAGCCGTCATGTTACTTAGCAAGAGAGACAAGCATTTTTTGTAGTAACGAGCAGCCTGCCCGAAATGGCCTCTCTCATTTCTGATAGCCTGCCAAATTCTTTCCACTTTCCTTATCCTCGCACCGGGTAAAAGCCAACTTCACCTTTATGTCGAGAATTCCAGCTGTTTCATCGCTGTTTATTAGAAATTGAGCGCGGAACTAGGTGGGGGCCGACGCCAGCCCATTAAAATTCGATTTAATTACGCGCCAAGCAGGTCGCGTTAGTGTAACATGTTTCCAGGGAGGATTCCCAATTTTTTTTTGGGGGGGACGACATGGAGATAGATTTCGATCGTTTGTTGATCGGTGGCGGCAAGTATTTTCCATTGGGGATATATGAGTAGACGGCGCTGCTACAGATGTCATTCTACATCACTCATTTTGGCTAATGATGTTTCTGTCTGCTCTGTATTTCTTAATCAGTAAATTATCTTCCGCCGGCTTGCGTTCGATAATTGCGTCGAATTCGAGCTCATTTTGATTGAGATAGTGGCTGCGTTGAAATAATAATAGCGAGATAGATTCAGCAACTTGTGTTGCCAATGCTTGGGATTTCAAACCAGCGTATATCGATAATTTTGCGTATTTCATTTTGTTCGTTTTGACATTAAACTAACGCACGTCTTTCTCCACACCTGATAAGGGATGATTACTTAGGAAATTGAATGTCACGAAAATTCTGAAGAAAGTGAGAAACTTAGAACGTTTTATTCTTATTCTTGTTGCCGTTCTTTTATTGTAGTCCAACAATTTGTTTTATCTTTGCGTTGAACGTCCCGACGTTTTTGTATGACTTTAATTTTAGACGTCTTTGCTATTAATAAGTGGTTCTGTATTTGAGAAGGGACTCAATTTTGGTCGTAGTCTACGTGTATCCGCAAACTCTCCATTATTTAATGACTGCTCCTCAATAGTCGTCTCGTTTAGTAGCATTTGAAAGTCTTTTCCGCTGTGACGACAGGAATGCATCCAGGAATGTGAAAGACGACGTTCAACGTCACTGTTCAGTCATCCGATCTCCCGATCCGAACTTCGTCGTCTTATTAATGAGAAAAAGACGGGTTCCTGTGGGTCTAATTAATTTGCTTATACACTTTGACATCTTGTTAGCGAACGGATTCGTAAAAATAGACTGCGGCGGGTGCGCGCATTTTTCAGGTCATCCCCTGCTTCACTCACTCCACCATCGCCGTTCCTAACGATCGATGGAAGGCTCCAGACCATCCTCCTTTGATAAGTCGGAAGATTTTTTTCTTCGTTGTTCCAACAAACGTAAACGATGCACTCGTCCTGAGATGAGAAACGTGAAGTTGTTGATGATCACCTACATTTAAGGACCCACTTACAGCAGTGTGACATATCTTTATTGTGGGAATCTTAAAATCAGAATTCCAAGATGCTGATGCCATTATTAATGATGTGAATACAAATTCACAAGTTCTTTTTGTTAGTCAATTTATATGACATTCCACCTTTGGCCTCATGGAACAGTCTTTGTGTTTAGGTCCAACGCGCCCATGCAACGACAAATTTCAAATTGGCATGTTGTCGAAGTTAAACTTCGAACAAAGCGAACAAGCGTTAGACACAAACAAAATGACAGTTTCATAGAGAACAACTACAGAGGGTTAAGTCTTGCAAATTGGTTCCAATATAAAGGAATTCCAAGATGCGTCTCGGCGCCATTTAGTGACCATTGCTTGAAAATGCTATGCGCGACGACTTCATTTGAAGACATTAAAAGTTCATATTGTGAATACATATCGCGAGAGGTTATCCAAATAAATCGATATTGGGTATTATATATTTTATTGAGCTTAAGAAAATGTTTTCCTGCCAAACTTTTACTTTTCCTCATGTCTATTAAGGAAAAGCCGCCGTCGATCTTTCGTATTCCGAAGTGTGTACTGATCCTTTAGTTGCGTTCCAACGTCTTATCCCTCTGAGACCTAAGTCTAACGCAACCGAACCGTTATTTAATTTGTATTGAAAATTTCATATCAACAAGTGCGAATCCCAAATATGAACAAATGTCCAAGAAACGTTTGTTTTTATCCCACGTTTGAGATAATTTTAGGCCCCTAATCCTTTGCCTTGAATCCTTGAAAACCTAATTGAAAACTGAATTCAAGACATCAACTATCATGATTGACCTTCTTCCCTCGTTTAGCTCGATGAGAATGCTATCTTATTAACGGGATGAGGTTCATATGCGATAAAAATGTAAGATTTAGACATTCGAGATAATACATATTCGCATGGGTGTTGGATCGAAACAACACGTCGATTCCTAGGATTAAACCGTGAAAAGATCCGCTGTTTGTGTCTTGAAGAATTGCGGAGGGCAGGAGGTCTCCGGAGGATCCATGATGCCCCGAGTCGACTACTAATCCGGCGGCGTTGCGCGCAGTTACGCCTTTTGCCCGTGTTTACTTAAAAGTTTTTCAATTTTTCGCAACGATTCTCGATAGGTGGCAGAATGACCCGAAGTGGCACTTCACTCCATCTTCCGTAATAAGGGTTTGCGCTCCATCGATTTCAGTCCGAGAGTTTCCCGTCTCCGTCTTCGCAAGCCGCCGCCGCCGCACAATGTAAATAAAAGCCGGGGAGAAAAGTCGAGAGATTCGGGGAAGGAAGGAGGATCGAGGGGGGGAGAGGGGTAAAACCGCATGAAAGGGCTAAAAATCTCGTTCGACTGTATATTGCGCTAACGATGCTGCTATCGAGAGATAGCGAGAGCGATCGCTTGGCTGTGGAGTTTCCTTGTGACCACCTTAAGCGCATCCAGCCGATTGGCGTCAATCTTTCAGACCCCCATATCCGGTTTACCTTGAAACGGCGATCGGATTTTGGGAATAAATTCGTCGCTGACGGGGAGAGCATCGATCTATTAAGGAGGTGCACACAATAATGGAAAGATATTTTTGTAAGCCATGACCCACTCGCTGCCTTCAAGATATCTTTGCTGCCCCGTGTGAGGCAACCACACAAGAGACCAGAGCCTTCCAATTTGCATGTGTTCGGGGGCAGCGCTGAAATTGACATGGTGCAGTCAATTTCAATCAAATGCTGCTCCATGTCAATTTCAGCACTCGCTGCCTTTTAGATATATTTGCTGCCCCGTGTGAGGCAATCACACAAGAGACCAGAGCCTTCCAATTTGCATGTGTTAGGGGGCAGCGCTGAAATTGACATGGTGCAGTCAATTTCAATCAAATGCTGCTCCATGTCAATTTCAGCACGCGTTGCCTTTTAGATATCATTTATACCGCAACTAATTGTACGACTCGTCATAGCCCAGTTGGTTTAGCGACTGACTGTGGTTTCGGCGGTCCCGGGTTCGATTCCCGGCGCG
>JAQGBY010007111.1:0-12172 GCA_034698785.1 Mycogona germanica | reverse complement strand
CAGTCTTAACATCAGGACTGAGGCTTTTAATACGACTAGATTCGTGCGAAAAAGCCTAGACAAATATCTACTATTGTTCGAACCGAAAAGGATCGGCCCAATATAGTAGCTCTGACAGTGTGTGTGTGCGTGGTCAGTGAGTCCCGCGCGATGACGTTAACAATCAGTCCCCTCCCATCCCCCTCCGCCCATCCTGATCGATATGTGCGGACAGAAATATTAGACAACCCCGGCTTCGGTGCCTGTGGCATGGTGAGAGGTCGCACCGGTGTGATGTCGATAGGTTTCCTCAGTTCTCGTGTCCACTCTAATTATCACTGTGCAAGTTAAATTAGCGCATCTGCATTCGTAATAGGTATTGGGGTCGGGTAAAAGAGATACTCCCGTTGTCCTTCTTCGTGAAGGTCCACGTGCCGTCACCTAACGTTGATCCATGAAACTAACCCTACAATTTTAGGAATGTTGTTCTGCCTAATTCGTAATATCGGATCTGTGTTGTTGCGATAGAAGAGACTGTCATCTGTCTCGTATTTTGACCCTGTCGGATTTTATTTTGCCACAGTCGGCTAGATTAATGTCGAAATAATTTTTAATTATATTTTGAGGATAAGTGTTGCGTGTGAAGACGGAGCGCTTTGGAGCATTGGTAATGGGGGTACAAATTCGACTTTGATCCCATTCAAGACATTCCTTACTTCGTCGAATTATCGGTATTCCCATTTTGCAAGAATTTTTTTAACACTATGTAATTTTGATTTATTTAATTTTGTATATTAGCGTTTCAAACGATATCGATTGTATCTCCACCTACCGCCAAAACTAATATAAATTAAACGTTAACGTTTATACAATGGCATCCATACTTCCCATACAAATGACATGAAAACGACTATGACCTATGACAATGGAATCCAGAATAAATTTGGGTTCCAAAAGTGATCGCAAAATTTATGAATTTATGAAGGCACGGCAATATGCAAAAGTTCGTGCCGTCAAAACTGTTGCAGTTTCCCGGAGTCTCATCCACAGGAAAGTGGATAATGACATATACACTGTACATTGAATTGACTGAATATGTTAACGCGGTGTATCGGGAAGATATGTCGAATGTGGAACAACGTTCATTTGCTATTCTACCGTCGAAAACACCAACCTTCGTATAGGAGCCGGGTGCGTATGGTTGACCCATGGAATGTTTATAACCTCGGCCCCGTATTTGGAGTCGGCGCTAAACCGTAGAACCAACAAACGCATTTGTGAGAGGCCGATGGATCCGTTGGATCCGGCCGCAGAGTCTGCGGTGTCGCCCACATGGCCACAAATTGGCACGCGCCGACCAAATCAGGCTCGGCACCCACTGACGACCCGACCCACTCGATCTAAAATGGCGGACATGTGGTTTACTGTTGTTATCGTATCTTGGGGCTGTAATTACAGAGTTGGTCAACTCCAACGTTGAGTCGACAATGATAATATTCAACTCCGGCAAACCACTTTAATGCGTTTATTGTCATGCAAATGAGGTCATAATCAATTTTTTCTGGAAGATCGTAGGAGAGAGATCAGTTTAAGGTTGCTGGTCAGAATTCTGAAGGGGGATTGTAATGTTGATATCGGGGAAATTATGTGCCCAGCTCCTAATAGAAGTAGAAGAATGGGCCACCCTAGAATGGTGAACGAGCTTCAATGTGCATCTGCGTCATATTTTGGCTCCTATTTCCCTAGAGTGTGTATACAGTGGAATGGCCTGACAGAGCCTCAAATCCAGAACTTTTTTAAATAAACCCATTTCTGTCTGCAACTGGTCTTTCGACCCCCGCCACAGGCCCCTCTCTTGGGGGCTGCTTATTGCGGGTAAAATTTGTAATTGTAACTTTTTAGTTAGCTAAACAGGGTATTTGGATTAGCTCGTAGTAGTACATTTTCAAATAATTTTATCGCTAAAAAGGCTTTTAATTACCGATAAATGGTATTTGTGCAAAAGAATCTATCAAATGAGGGATTTAGTTAGGACGTCTGGATGATATCTATCTGAAATGGTGAATTCGGCCTGTCCCGAAATCACCATTTTAGAATCAATTAAAGTTCATATTGTAACCTTATATTTTTCTGTGAAATTACTAGTAGAAATAAATCAAAACTGTGTTCGACGTTAATACGGTTTATATATTCAATTGGCTGATTCCAGTTAAATGGTAAATTGATGATCCGAAAACTATCAAAGGTCCTGTAAAGTTTCGGACATGTCCAATACGCTTCCAGCGGCGAACAAGAATTGATGTGACTTTGCGATGGGCATTTTGCAATCCGCTGATCTCTATCAAATGGCAAAATCAGAGCCACCCAGTGTGACACTGGCAAACTTATATATTGTCGTAGACTCGATCGACATCACCGCCATTTTGTCTGAGTGACATTTGGTTGGTGGCCATAACTCGAGTGGGACTGAGGTGGCTGCAACCGAAAAGCAATAACACGTGCTTATCTTAACGTAACATTGGTAGCGTGTACCGCGTTACCGAGTTGTAGTCGGTAGCCCTCGCCAATATAGACTTCCCAAGTCGTTGCCATCTCTCGCTAATTAAATCAAACCCCCGCCAGAGGCCGATAAGGTCGACTGCGTTCGGGTAGACGCGGAATAGCGGAATAGATTGCGAAAACTGGCATTACGTCGAAGCGACGAGCAATTGGCGTAGGGGGGTTGTTGCGCCGCCTTCGCTGAGAAATATATTTATACAATATTATGGGGGGAGGGGGATTCTTCTCTCGTACAGGGATTTGGACTGAATCCCTCCAAGATCAGTGAACTCCGGTTGATCTATAGGATTTTAAACCTGGGGGGGCTACGGCGTGAGACAAAGACGCCAGATCGATTGGAAAAATCCAGCACGCACACGCAAGGTTGATCAGCTGAGAGAGGAAACGTTCTAATCCTCCGATGTGAAAAAGAATTCTACATCCGTCGGCCATAGTGAGGCTTAGACAATATTTATTTGTGAAGAAGCCTGTTTTTCGAATGACTCCAACGTTTCATGGCTTATTGGCAAGTGCAGATGAAGCCGGGGCATAGAGCCCTACATAATTAATGTAAAACGAAAAACGGGTGGATTCAAATATATTTAACTAGATAGAAACTAGATAGAAGCTAGATAGTTTAGCGGCATAATTCGAAAGTTGCAGTGACGAAAGGAATGATACTTTTGAATACTTTTATTGATTTTGGTCGTGCGCCGTCGCTTTCGAACATACCTGATGAGAGAGAAGTGGGATTCTCTTGAAGACGTTCTTGTGACCCAGTAAAATGACGACCAAAATTATTTTTCGCGGATGATGACTGAGTGTAGCGTGGTCAGTCATCGAATTTCTTACAAGTATCAAGTACAAGTATCGTACGCTAATCTATCTAGCTTTGTGTTTTTATTTAGATAATTTATGTAGATAAATACTTATAAGATTAGTTATTTAGACCTATCGGTCTGGTCCCCCTGCTACTATAATTGTGTTTCAATATATTGAATATAAGATAGTTCATTTATTCTATTCTTTCAAGCAAACATGGAACAATGAAAGTCGCTGGAAATTTTATTTTTCTGAAACGTTGGTTGTGATTTTTCATGATGTTTCATGTGATTTAAACATTCCAACCTGATTTTGAATATGAAACCATAGAGTCGTTTTGACGCATTAATCAATACTATCATTAGTAGGCCGATTCGCATCCTCCATATTTCATTAATAAACTAATGAAATTAAGATCAGTTGATAAATTAATTTTTTTTATGAGGTAGGAAGTTCTTTCTCTGAAGTATCCCGTGGTAATTTTGTAAGCGTCACAAATCTTGCGGAATAATTTCTAGGACGTATGTAATGTTAATGGTACCGTATTCTCACGTCCATTACCCGCCAGGCAATATCCTCCACCCCTCGATAAACCGCACCTCCCCATTTTCCAGGATAGCGCTGGATGAAAGACAGACGAAAGTTCAAACTCCAAATAAAATTATAGATTAAAAATCCTATAGCATTATATTTTCGACAATAAGAAATCTAAATTATTGTAATTTATAGTTTGCAATTGTGCTCGCCTTCATCCAGGGCCGTCCAGGGAAAAATCAATTTCTCGTATCGATTCTCTAAAGTTTCCTGAATCGAGTCATGACAGAGTGAAATTAGAAGGTTTCACTGATACATTGCCTCCGTTCGTCGTAGCGGTGACAATGGAAGTGTGTTGCACACGATTGAGTTTGGCAGCCGGCGACAATCGCCAGCGAAAAAATGAAACTACTCTCTCCCCCCCCCCACCCCTCCACCCCCGATATAACCACTTCACTTCTACTGAATAGATGCTGTCGTTATTCAGCACGTATATATGGCGTCCAAATCAAAACGATTTTCCGGGTTAATGCGCTTTAAAAGCAATGCAGTGGCTGGACCAGCTATAGACGGTGGGCGGGCTCGCCTGGCTAAGTATAGGGAGCGGAGGCGCCGACCAGGCCGCAAATATAATGAGCGGTCATCTAGACACGAAATGAAATCATTTAGGAGCGCGCCCGTCCCCGCTATATTTATATATCGATTCTCGAGTCCCCGGGTCCTTACCTTGCTTTCCGGCGGCGCGCTCCGAGAGAGAGTGAGAGAACTGCTGTCAGTGACTGAGGAAAAATCGGGGAGAGAAAAATCTGGGGCCAGCAAAAAAAAATATCCTCTCTCACAAACCGATTCGTCTCTGCGCGACACGTTGGTCGTGTTATGAAAATCGGGGACACACGTTCTTGCGTATATACATATATGTGTTTCTGTGAACGCGACAATTGTGGAATTCCAAACGTGACGTAAACGTTAGCGGTGCCGCCGGGGAGCTCTCCGCTGATTGGACGATTCTTGCGGCCGTTGAACGCGCGTCACCAAGAATTTCGGCTGCTCGTAAACAGAAATAGATCACCAGATACACGAACTGTCACGGTGACGTAAGCGATGGTGTCAGAAAAATCGTTTCCCGTCATTTACGATCGTCGATGATGTTTTTGGTTTGCCGAAACAGTTGCTCCGCCGGTAGTTTTCAATTTCCATGTCTTGTTATGTTAAAGTTGCAGCATTTGTTTGTAATTCAAGGTATTTAATACGAATACCAATTTGTTTTATCCGATTCTTAAAGCCACATTGGCGATATTTATATCTCTTGATGGATTCGCTTTTAATCCGTATTTCCAGATTATAAACGTACCGACGTTTTCTGGGTAGCTTATCTGGAGAAGAGTTCTATCAATCGTCACCAAATGGCATCGGCTTTGAATAGGGGGGGCATGTCGATTTGACGCTCACGAACTTGACGTCATCTTTCTGCCGATGTTGTTCATCGTCAACGTGGACCGTTACACAAAGCCCTTTGTTCGGCAACAAAGCGGACTTTTCGAAATATTACAACATTTTGAGGTCGCCAGCGTATTTTCCATAAGCCCCCTTTTTCAAACCACCTCGTAGAAACTTCTTTATCCACTTTTCGGAATTGGCTGTCCGCTTAGCCAAACGAAGATTAGGCTAGACTACACAACTCTGTCGCGTGTGATTCGAAGAACCAACCACCAATCGAAAAGTTGGATTCACCAATGTGCCGTGACTCGGCGTAGGAGAAAAACGAGTGCTCTCTCTCACAAAGCAGATAACAACAGTAAATCCATCTCTATCTAAAAAAACATTTTTTTTCTCCTCACCGCATGCAGTGTGAGAAAGAGAGAGAAAAAAGTTGCTCTGCAGTGGTTGTTGATGTTGACGTTTCGATCACTTTTTCCACCGCACAACCAGACACAGCCGAACACAAATAGACGTCGGATTTTTTTTTTATACACGAAGCACACACTGTCGTAACGCACCCCCGATTCTATTCATACGTATCCCCTCGAACACACACCAACACGCACGGCGAAGAAGAGTCGCAGCTAAACACGAGCTTATAAGATTCCGGAGACACGGATTTGCTTTAAAAAGACATTCCAACAATTCCAACGCTCGAAAATCTCTAGTTCCGAATCGAACTTCCACCAGATTTATCTGGGTACGCCTTAAGAACTGGATTTCCGTTCGGCGCGACGGTTATGCCCCGTTTTCTAACGGTAGTACGTGATTTTTCCGTGGTCGATGCCGCGGGAAGTGCCGCCACGACCGGGTAGTAGTCGCACACACGGGGGGGAGGGGGAAAGCGCCGTAAGAAACCCCCCACGGTTTGCCGCTGATTACGTCATTAGCGAGTAGCTGCGCGAAAAAGAACGCGCATTTTCCAAATTGAGATGTAGGCGCCAGTAAAGTTGACAGCCAGTGGCAAGATGCTTCACGTCGCCAAGTGTTTATTCGTTTGGCGGGGAACAAAACGACGATTGGTTAATTAAGGGGGGGACCCCGGTCCGGTTGACCACAATTTTGATTAGGTCGCCGTATAGTTGTGGGTGTCTGGAGGGGGAAAGAGTCGCACCCACGTCGGGCAACTGGCATCCGATTGCCGGCCGAGGAATTCAGAAAACGCGCCGCGTCAATTGGGAGACGACGACGGCAGCGATGACGACGAAAATCTGCGGCCTGAACTGCTGGGAAGGAGGAGGGGGGAAAAGCCGTCTCGCTATCGAGTGTGGTTGTCTCGGACTGCAGATGTGGCGGCCACACACGGCAAGGCGCGAGATACTGTTCCGTGCCGGGAACGACTGGAGTCGTGCGCAGGATGGAGAGCGCTGTTTCCGAGATCGACTGCTACGTTTCTGCCGCGGCTGTGACGCTACCGCGCATCTGTAACGCCGCGCCAGTTCCGAGGAACTATAACGAGAAAGCGCGAGCATAAACGCGCGTGCCGTCAACTCTCTCTTCTCTCTCTCTGGCGTTGGTGCGATCGAGGAGGGGGTGGAAGAGCGGACGCGGGACTACGAGACGAAAACGGTACCGGGATGGCGCGCCCCATTCTCTCGGCTTCACTCTCGCTCTCTGTTGACCTCGTGTGACCCTCCACCGTTCATTTGATTTCCTGAGAAACGCACTCGAAACTTCGAGGTTAAAAACACTTTGTCTTATTATTTTTTTGCGTCCTTCAAATTTATTTACTGAGGTTACGGTGTACTGAGCTGCTTTGAGAATTTGTTTTACAGCCTAGTAATTCAGAAAAAAATCTTCTCATCGTCATAAATGATAGGATTTCCAACTGGTCGCGGTAGGTGGTCGTGGATTCGAATCCATTTTGGGCCATTTCGTTGGCCAAATACGATTGTTTCAAGATAATATTATAATATATTATAGATAGATTTAATATTACTGTATGCTTTTATCCAATACACTGTCTTATCAATTATTTACTTGTCCTTTGTTTTATATGCTAGTTTGCATATAAGACAAAGGTCAACGTAGAGGTATCGAGTGGTCGAGAGATAGCCTCAAAAACCCGTCCTCGCGGTTTCGATTCCGACCGACACCTTCGGAATTTTTCGAGCGCGAGAAATTCCTTCACGCGCCTTCTTTCGGAATAAAAGTAAAATCATGACCCCGTACCTGTACGATATCGGTACGTTAAAGATACCTTTCCTAGATTGACTAGGTTAATCAAAATTTCCAGGTCGCCCTCTGGGAGGGGGGGGGGTTTAAGATGTTAAATCAACGGCGAGCCTCCTTAACATTTTTATAAAGGTCAACGTATTGTACGAAGTGTAGGACAAAGAAAGACAGCAGATTGAGCGGAGTTAAAATCTACTGAATAAGGGGGGATTTATGGACAACAATCCAAAAACGGCGACAAGCACAATTCAAAAAACAATTTGATAAATTTGATAATTTGTACTTGTCGCCGTTTTTGGATTGTTGTCCATCAATCCCCCCTTATTCTAGTGTTATCACACCCGCGGCGTCGGCCACCTACTCTTTATTATAGAATCTACTGGTTTTCCGATATTTACAACCCGACAGACAAACGTTTGTAAGTTCAAACGTTTGAAAAATTACTATTACAAAATGAAGAAATTGCTGTACACCATAATATACAGCAAACTCTTCATTTTGTAATTCAACACTCGCGGGTTAAGTTGTAGTTTGAAAAAAATGTATGAAAAGTTGTTCGAGCACAAATTGTCGTGTAGACTGTTTCATGTATCAGCTGGCCACTTATCGGGCGGTTGTTTTGGTAGGTCTCAGGAGGTTAGCCCTCAGCTCCGTACGGAAATGTATACCGATGCAGCGCCATCACGCCGCAGCGGCTCCACCCGCTCCGGAGCGGTCCATTTCCAGCTGCGGAGCTAGAGACAGAGAGAGAGCGCGTTCCGGCGTGAGGATGCTGCGGGGTGGATGGTCTCGTCTGGCGGAACAAGTAGTTTTCGGCGAAAAGGAACAGGAATGCAGAGCTCACTCGCTTTCTTTAAACGGGAGCGCCAACACACACACACACACACACACACACACACACACACACACACTCGCACGCGCGCGCGTGCCAAAGTTGTTGCATACATTCACTGTTGATGGCTGGGGGAGGCTTGGGGCGGCGCGCGCGCATGACATAAATTGTTTTCTTGTCACATGTCGGTTTAGAAAATTTCTTTACACGTTTACGCGCATCTTGCCATCACAATGCTCTATTATACTAGATATAACCGTCGGTGCCGCCAAGACGAGCGTGGTATTACGTCCTGTTGGATGAACCAATTCAAACGAGTCAAAAGCTCTTCGTATAATTACTTGTAATTTCTACTATAATCAGTCCGACGTAGGGCAACAAGTCAACGACGACTTGACATTTTTCTCGGTTTACACCAATTCAATCTAATGCTTTTGTACTGCTTCCATCAAACGTCTCCGTCTTGTTAGAAAAGAATACGTCTGTTTTGAGCCTTGCTATATACGTATGTTACAAAATGTTTACAAATTCTTGTGTTACATTTTCTTTTGAGATGTTGAAGATGTTGATTCGGCCGAGTTTATGTTCGTTCGACTCTTAAGCCGGTCAAGTTGGTGAAAAATTCACGTAGAATTTGGTATGAACACTCCAACGAATGTGTCACCCGTCGCCAACTCGGATTTCGCCAATTTCTGATTCGCACCGTGTAACGCGATAAATTTGTTTTTATTTTCTTGAATAATGCAACAAATAAAAGCAAGTTTATGTGACACGGGGTTGAGGTAGCACCGCCTATAAAATACTAACTGCGTGTTTGCTCTATCTTTTCCCCCAATAAAATGACTGTTTGTCTGGCGCTGTTTGTCTATCTCTCTCCAGATTCGATGCCGGTGAAATTCCTTCCAGTCGAGTAACAGTCTTTTCTAGTACCTCATTCGTTTCTGAACTAAAACGGTCCTCACAAGTGTCCTGAAAAATGGAATAAACATACAAACTTACAATTTAATTTTAAAATAATTTGCGAAATTTTAAAATTATCTAGGCGATAATTGGGACCAAGGTTTTCGCGATGCACGCGGTGCACACAGAGTTTTCAATACAAGATTAGGAATTGGAATTATTAATCGGAATTTCAAGCCAATTTAGCAAATGTACAACTGAGGTAGAGATAACACAATGTTTGATTTCGATGTTAGTCAAGGATTTATCATTTTCAATTTGAGAGAAATAAAATGAAAAATAATATATATGGGAATGTTTTGATTTTTAAGAACATGTTTTTGACAAAATTTTTAAATGTTGCAAACACTAAAACTATGGTTCCAATGAGTCATATCCAATACAACGTTGTAGGACATAGTTTTGCCATTTTTAATTTTTCAAATTTTGCATTTTGCATTTTCTCTGGCGCTAATTTTACGAACAAGCAACGTAGAGTTAAGCTAGCAATTAAAAGAATTATTTTTCACTTTGATTACTACCATTACTCGTTTTATAAAAAAAAATTCCAGGCCATAGGGATTCGAGCCCGGGATCTATCGCGTTGGACGTTTTCCTGATCGAAAGCTAGCTCGTATGAGACGTCAGTTTTCGTAGTTCGTTGGCTTATTAATATAAAGCTGGAGTCCATGTCTGACTGGGGGTCAGAGGTCGCGTGCGATTCAGAATTAAGGCAGTTTGGCAAACGGAACGCAAACACACCGCCGGATCAGTGTGGTGCGCGTTTGAAAACGTAGCGACGGATGGCTCCATGGGGTGAGGTTGTCGGGTTCAAGAACAGTAAGTGGGATGGTCGATGGGAATAGGGAGGGGTGGTGGGAGGGGGAGATAAATTTCGAAGACGAAGGATTACTAAAGAGTAATTGGCGTTCGCGATTTAGTCTCGCAGCTGCTCGCCCGCCAAATGCCGTTCCTATGAAGGGGCAGCAACCCCTTCGCCTTCACAGCTCGGCTCTGTTCTGCACGAGCCAGCTTCAATATGGTGTTCATGGTCGGAAAACTCCTTGTCATATTCCACTTCTATAAAAATGTTTGATCTCGGTGTGGTAGACTTATATACTATTACAATAGATCCACTTTCGTTTCAAATTTTCTGATTCGTTTTCGACTGTTCTCTGCGGATTTGTTTCGTAGTTGTCCCGGAAACGTTTCTGTCATATAACATATGAATGTTGTTTATATGTTGCCTTCCTATAGCTGTTCTGAACCGCAATTTTTTGTAGGTAGTGAATGCTGGGATTTAAAAAAACGTTTAATTAGTTTAGTGTAATTTACTTGTAGGAGCAGTACATAAGTAAATTATTTTATTAGAGTTTAATCATGTTAGCTTGATCCTTTCTGTTTTCGTGCAACCTTTTGTTTGCTAGTGAATTGTCTCAGTTCTCCAGCATACATTTACTATTCTAATTCCTTCTAAATTCATTCACAATAGCAAATTTATTTAACACGAGCAATAATGTTTTCCGCCATAAAAGGGTCGCCAACTTATATTGCTGACAAACGAAGGTAGAAATATGAGAATTACATTTTGTGTGACACGAAAAATATTTTTGGATGGCGAAATCAAAACGTTCTTACATTTCCCTGGGCGCATTTAATGTTCCAAGATGCCAGTCGATCTATTTCACGTAGATGGAAGAACAAATTTGGTTGTTAACCGTTTCGGCACGGATGATTCGTCTAGTGCTGCCATTGTTTCCGGGCGACGGTGTTCGTTTCGTGGCGGCGAACTGGTTGGCCCGAGCCGTATAGCTCTCGAGAAAGCAAAAAAAAAAAAGAGAAGCAGTCTACAAAGTTGAAGATGAAGACGCACATGCGAGGCACGCGTCCGTAATAAAGCGGAAGGGAAAATTCAAATAAAGGCAAAAGCCGCCGTAACCTCCGTCAACTATCGGCGTGTCGGAGAGGCGGGTGACGAAGAAAATTGGTGCCCAGGGGGAGGGGTGGGAATTTGGGGGGGGGGGTGTTGATGGAAGAGTGGGATGGGGTGGAGAGGGGGAAGACTCTTACGGCGACGTCAATACCCCTCAAACCACGCGGGCATTAAACTCCGCACTCTCAATTTGGCATACTTATTTTTCGGGTCATCCAAAACACCTCTATTCACCCTGTTGGACTATTTGTTAGGAAGCCCTACTACAGTCTTCGCTCTAATTTATCCTAGCCTAGAATGCATGACCTAGGTGTGCCCGATATCGGGATAGGTACGGGCTTCACGCCCTGTGCAGAAATATCGCTCGCCAGAAACATTTCAGTGAACTCGACCGGGAACTGAACCCTAGTGATCACGGGCGTAGTAGTTCAACGCACTGACGACTACATCACACAGTTTCAATCAAAATACATGCTCTTACAGTAAATCACGAAATATCAATCAACATTTGTTACTTCTAGTATAAGAACATTTCTTTCAAATGCAGCGACGTTATACAAACTGCAATCCATATCGGTCTATTTTTAATTTTCCTTTATACCTTTTTCTCCATAAACACTTCAAAATAATTATTTTTAAATGCTGAATAATATAGTTGATTTTAAGTTGTAATTAATTCTTTTTAAAGTTAATAGTATTATATTATTTATTGTAAGAAGAGTTATCGCCAACTCTTGTTCGTCTTTTCACGTCCGGCGCTGTCCCGGGCACAACTTCCATTTTATTAACAAACAAGAAGGGTGCCCGGCTTTGCCTGGGTTTACAGTAACCACCAATGAAATGAAATATTAATTGTTTAAATTCACTGGCTATTTTACGTTTTAACGATTGTCTCATCTATAACGTCAGTTTCTAGTTTTGGACCTCCTTAACAAATATCT
>JAQGBY010007110.1:0-12176 GCA_034698785.1 Mycogona germanica | reverse complement strand
GTCGGCAACGAATTAAGACACAATTATCGTGTCTCCTGCAGATGCTCTCCGGGCGATATATTTCCTAATTTCATTCGCGGCTGCAAACACCTTCGATCGCTATTAAATAGAGCTGGTGGTCGCAATTAGAGAACAAATCACATCCCCAACGAACACAATCAACTTGGAAATGAGAACGAATCGGGTGTATGCAGGAATTCTCTCGATCGGATGGGTTTCGAAAATCTAAGATAAAAAGTTTTCATCAATTGGTATTTGGCAGCAACCACTCAAGCAATAATAATAGACGGGGGTTGTTCATAAAGTATTTTTTTTTGTTTTTACAATTATGAAACGTCAGTAGAAAGGAATATTTCCAAGAATGACGAATGTCTCGCGCTAAACAATATTTATTTTATTTTATTTTATTTCAACTTTTATTTTGCTATCTACTCAGTGTGTGATATGTTTTGGTGTCCTCTGCGTTTCAGAGAATCAGATAATTCGTATTAGCTAAAGTGGAATGACGATCTGAATTTTCGCCACTTCTGATAGCTCCTAGAGGTGCAATCACATTTGGTGGACTAAGCGTCAATAACAACCTGGTGTCAACTGATAAATTACGAAATAAGCTCTTAACAATTAGAAGGCAAGAAAAATTCATAAAAATGTTGGTCGTTTCAATTTGGGTCTCACGAGGTTGTACGCTTTTATTCAGTCGTGACATAATCCAATTCTACGCTAGAGGGCGCTGGGAATAGACGTGAGGGGGTGGCTGATGTGTGTGTGTGTGGGAGGGAGATGTAGTGAATTTGAGCAGCGATATATCGCTAATGAATGGGGACAATTAAAATGGCTGCTGGGTGCTCACATGCAAATTCTCACTTGCAATTACCGGTGCCAAGAGAGGAAGAAAAGTGGGCATCAAAATTCTGGTTGCGCGCTTGTATGGTGTGGGTGGATAAGGGGGTAGTGTTTAGGGAAAGGGGTTATTGGGCTGGCATTAACGGTGGATGGGAGGGGGTTGATATTTTGCAGCCGGCGTTTTTCCCACCTAAGGGGTTTTCTGAGTCCTTTGGTCCGTCAGCTCCATCTATACAATCCATTTTGAAATAAATTTCTTCTATTTTGTAACACAAACTTAAACCAATTGCAGAGTAGAAGCGCGTATAAATCAGCGGATTCTGACTGTTCTGGATTCGAATACGGGGTAGGGGACTCAACACTAGGTGGCGCTCATGTCATAATTTGGCAGGTGAGGAAAAATAAAATTAATATTCAGATACGAACAATCACGATTTTCTGAAATGGTTGACTTGTTGGTGCGACGGTCCCGGGTTAGATTTGATCGATCCCAGTTTATTGTTGAGAATTTACCGAGTTGTCGCCGAGTTGGGATTTGACATTGTTTTGTGTTGTAATGGCTAGCGCGGCGGATTATACCAGTGATCACGGGTTCAAATCCCGGCCGACACCTCCTATAACTCTTTCAGGCGAGTAAAGCTGTGTGAACCGTACCTGTACAGCGACATTGACACGCTAAAGTATCCTATACCTGGACAGCCTAGGCTAGGTAAAATTACCAGGTTGCTTTGCGGCTGCAACTCAACGCTGTTTTTAAGAACCGCTGAACAATTCTGTTGTGTAACGGTAGTTAAGGATACTCTTTTTACTTATATAGTATTTTTTCCGCGTAAATGATTTTGTCAGGTTGCGAAGAATGTGTTTACGCTGTTCCGAGTCATCGAATATCTTAATATACACAAAAAATCACCTAGGATACGTCCTTTACACATTGTCAATGACTTATTCTAATTATTTAAAGATTAAAAAAAATTGTTGGTTGATTTCTGGGTGCTTAACAGCGATCCACTGTTGACTCATATCTTGATTGGTACAGGGGGCGGGGTAGGTGGGATTGGGGGCGGGTTGTTAACACAATGGCGAATCACGAGTGGGTGGGTGATCAGGAGAGGGGGTGCTTTGTGCGCCAGCGTTAATCCTTTCCCGCGCGAATAATCTTTTCTCATTTATTATATTGTAATCCAACGATTGGAGGTTTAACATTCGAAACATTCGAACACTCGCGTTTATAAATGCGAGGGAGCTTTATCGCTATTTAACGCAGTAAACAAAAGTAGCACGTTTTTTCTTCAGAACCTTCTTGCGCGACCAACCGCTTTTCTGAAACGTCACCAGAGGGCACCAATGTCTATCCCTCTGTGTACGCTTGTTATCGATTCCCTGTTTTTAGATCGATCTTCGGAGGACAGTTCTTTTTAACTCCTCTTCCCCATTAGTCCTTAATTTCTTTCCCAACGCTTCTCAATGTGGATTCGATAAGGCGATCTAGGCGCTACCAGCGGAGTGATCTGCATCCAGCCGTCGTCACCTACCAAATTAAAAGCGAATTAAATGGATTTTTGTAATTTGCCTCAAATGGTGCTACACTGCACACACAACTTCAGTATACGCCTGTAGGTGGCGCTGCGTTGTCGTAGCTCGCACGTGCGGCTTTTCGAATTCTTAATGCGTCACGCCGTGTGACACCGCAGAGGCAAATGTGCCCTCGCCAAATAACAAACAATACGGTTTGTTGCAAAATAAACAACCAATGACGAGATAACTGTGTACTGCGGACAATTTCGTTCTCGGTCTGAAAAATGTATTTCGTTCCAGTGAACTTGTCCCCTACCAAAATTCCTTGAATTTCATTTAAGTCCTTTGGTTATTAAAAAATAGTAGGAATTTATCGAACTTATCTTTTTATTTTTCAATGCTATTATTTTAAAGAACTCTTTTTACATAGCTTTCTTTATTTATTTGGATACGTTTTAAGGAAGTTAACCAGCGTTTCCGCTTTAAGCCACTCCAGGGAGAGACCTGACAATTTTGCCTGCCCTAGACTGGCTACCTAGCCATGGAACTTTAACGTGTCCCTGAAATTGTACAGGTTCCATTCTTTAGGAAAGCTCAGGTAGGGATTTCTCTCGTCCGAAAAATTTCGGAAGTCAATGGAAATTTCTGTAATTACCCTGTAATAATCCTCTCCCAATTTGATCACCTGTCACGCTTTCATCAGATTAAGGCAACCGAAACTTGGTCACACTGGCCTAGGTTGGCCGCGAACGTCGCCGATCTGCCGTATCAACGATGCAACGGAAATCCAAGAATTTGCTCAGAGCTATTGTGGATCTTTGTTGGAATACTAATGAGGCACTCGTTTGGACAAACATGTGGGCAAACAGAAATATGTACTGCGGATTGCGATTGCGAAGATCAACAGTTAAAGAGAGTCCGGTATCATTTTCTGGGCCTGTGGCGGGCCGTACATGTTACATTTGTTTACCTTTTACATCAAGAATCGTGCCTACAGTTTGGGGCCTTCACATTATTGGGGGGGGGGGGTAATGTTGACCTTACATTAACGAATAATTATTGGGGGGAGGGAGGGAGGGGTCTGATTTTGTTTTGCTAACCATCTCTGTATGGTCACAAATTAAATGTCGTTTATCTATCGCGTTTCCAATCTCAGAAACTTGCGAAGTGATGTATGCTCTACAATTCTAGACGTATTTTAATTGTTGACCAAACAATTTTGCCCCATTCAGCTGTATGGAAATTTGACTTGGAATAATGTACGATTAAATCTATAGATGCGTAGTTTATTAATCGAAATAAAAGAATAGTTCGCCCAAAGCAAGTTATCTACGATGTTTTATGTTCCTTTCCTGTAATTGTCGTTTTCTTCAGGCCTATAATGCGTGTGTACTATACAGAGTAAATATACTTGCGATACATCAAATTGACATACGGAAGAAATAGAACTCACGGGAAATCGAAATTTCGTTTGTTACGTTTCAAACGAAATTTCGATTCCGTGAAGCAAAGCATGAACATCATAAATCTTCCAAATGGACCTTACTTATATATTTGGGATATTTCAAATATTCTCACTTTGATCAATCTTAGATCAGCTAAGGTAAATACACATTTGAAATTATAAATTGCTGAGAAACCTTGTTCTCGATTCCCGTAGAGGGCGTTCAGACTCCAGATTCGTTCATTCCATTTGAGCATTGCCTGCCATCACGCTCTATTGGCTGAGACGCTGACATCCAAAAATGGCCGATCGCCATAAAAAATAATTGCGTTTCGTATTTTGATGCTATTTATACAGAAGCTATCCCTGTGTGCCGCCATTGTTGGCTAATGCACAACAAACGAAGCCACAAATGAAGACTGTTAAAATACCCATACGCTACCATTACTGAATAATGGGCGTATTTGTTGCTGGGGGAATGTGCATTATTGTCTGCTAAACTAACTTCTGTTCTTTCTGGTTCGAGAAAGTATTGGTAGCTCACCGACACCGAAAAAACGTACTTGGATATCCTCCTGGGGCCCAAAAATGACAAAATATGAACGCATATCAGCGTGCGCTTTATCACTAGGTGGCGTATACCGTGACTGCTGACTGCAAATAGTCGCCACTAGTGGCCGCTTAACCTAATCTAAATTTAAGACTAGTAGCAGGCGCAGCCTATCTAAGACCAGGTAACTGCAACGAACCATTTGATTCTCTGGAATGCCACCAGAGTGGACCAATTTGCACATTCATATGAGCAAAATGCACAAACATATGTACAAACATTGAACTAAGCGGGTCACAGGAGCTTCGAACCTATTTATGACTTGACGATTTTAGCGTCACTTTCTCCTTCTTTCGTCCCCCCCCCCTATAGCTTATATATCAGTTATTTCGCTTAAGAACAACGGAGCGCGTCAAAGCCGCCTTGTTCATAAATTTCCGTCAGGCTAATTTGTTCGAAAATGAGCGATGACTTTGGAAAAAAATTGGCCGGCGAAAAATATTCAGGGCGGAGGGGATAACGTTTTCTCAAATTACTACAGACTAGTTCTAGCAGTGACGACTGTTTTGTTACTGTCACGTTCATTTGCAAGCTTTCTGTTTTGCTTATACAGTTGCACGGTTTACCTGATGGTCTACTGTTTAATAAATAACTGCATTTCTTTTTTATAAGGTACAAAGATTATTTTTCTTATAGAGAGGTTTTGCGAAAATCATTTTAAAATGGAAATTTTTTTGAGGAACCAACATCCGGTCAGTTGTCCTGCAGGAGATTAAAATAAAATAAAACCGAGTCTGAATATGATGCATTGTGTGATTGCTTTTCAACGGGGCAGCAATATACCACCACCAGAGGACAGCACTTGCCAGATGTGATCCCCTCACTCTGCGCGTGCACAAATTTGTCTCACCCAAAAAGTCCAAAGACCACGGACGGGGATTTGAACCCGTGATTTCAGCCTCTCACTACTGACAGCAACGAGTCAATATTTAGGGCGCTGTAATCGCTTAGGGGACGCGGATTAACATGACTGTCTGAAGGTAAGGGCGCGTCATCCTCGCAGTTAAACACCAATGTTTGTTACCTCTTGGCAATCCTATTGTCATTTCAGCGGACCTATTTTAATGGCGATCTCAGAGCCGTCCACGAACAACGTTGACCAACGTTGCTATTCCCCACCTCCATGAACGGGCCAAATATCTCTGATTTTCAAAAAAGTTTCCTGGTAAACACTTTTCATTTATTAAAATTAGAAATATAGGAAATTATAATATTTACTTTTTCATTCGCAAGTTGAGTAATCGAATTCATAAAAGTTTCGGCCAAAGAATGGGCACATACACTCACAGTTAAGTTACATGTATACACATATCCGTGGCAACGATCGTTATCCCAAGATAACTTGTTCCCTGTTAGGCATTTGACGATCTTTGGTGCTTTGTTTTTTTTTAACCGAGACCATCGTTGATGACTTAGGCAGGCTCATACAATATGTCATCGATTGACTGGTGGTGTCTGCCTGGCACCGGAAGAGTTTGATTGAGCCTTTGTTTCCCATACTCACCCCCCGCTCAACCTCCTCCTCTTCTCATCCATCCATCTCTCTGTCACTGCCCGCATCCCGTCTCCGCCAGCGCCCCTATCGGCCGCATGTGGCGACCAGACGCCGACCGAGACGTGCTGCGGACGCGACCCGCGCGGCCCGATGATTTATCGGCTCCCGGTAAAAAAGAAAACGTGCGACGGTGGCGAAATCAGTTCGCGGAACTCTGGGAATCAGTGTTGTGGGGCCAAAGTGTTCTTGTCTGGAAATGGAAACCCCACAGTCGAGGTTGGAATTAGTTTGGTTCTTGCTAAAAATGTATTGCGCATCGCCGCCCATGTTGCTGGAAACGGTTTACTGATCCGAATATTAGCACAGGGCACATGACTTGAGTTGCTGCGACCATCATCCGAAGCAAATCGGGGCACCAACTGGTTCGGTTTTGGGTACTGTCGAGGTTAGGATCCTTTCAGGTCTCCGACTCGTTTCTCAGGCAGAGCAAAAGTGTGGTCAAATATAATTTATTGTTACGGCGAAAGATGTAAAAGGATTCCTGGTTATTCATATTGAGGTCTGTCTGGAGACCCTCTGGAGTTTAACTAAACGTATAAGGGTTTTTCGTCTGCGGGCGCATCACCAAAAATGCGCGAAAAAAATGCACCATGTGTTAATCAAAAAGTCTTTATGATTTTACTTTTTTCTGAAGCAGCGCTAAGTTTCCTTTAATTAAGCAAAATCCACAGAGACTTTTTGATCAACCCTCTTACGTATAGCTGCTTATTAATTGATACGCCATCCCAACTATTTATTGGTCCCACAATTTCAGTCGAATGTGAGAAAAGTAGGGTGGGGGGAAGGGAGAAGGGGATGTGGTGCGCGTATTAATTTAGAGAATTCTCGGCCGCATAATTGGTTGCCCGCCCCCGCTTATCACTCTCGGAGACGCGCGGACACAAAAATGTGCAAAATCAGGAGGACGGGTAGGGGGTGGGGGGGCAGGGGAGGGGGATCTCAGCTGAGCCCCGAACGAGTGAAGGGGGTGTCCGTCGCCCAGGGTGTCGTTGAATTGTCAGTCCCGCTTCTCGGGGATCCATCTTGAGTTGTGCGCACGGCAGAGTGATTAAGGGAAAACTGGGACGGTAATCGCGTCGCACATGTGCCAGGAGCGAGGAGGGAAAGGCGCCGGTTGCAAAATTTCGGCGCTCGGCGACGTATAATTGGAAATTGTTTTTGCGCTTTTCTTGGGCGAGCGCGCGCCGAGAACGATTTGTGGAGCAACATACGAGTCGTTAGTGACGTGTGTGGATAAGTGAGTTCTTTTTTCTCTTTTCCATCTCATCCTACATGTGTCCTACTGAGACCCGAGCTAAGTATTGAATTGAAAATCGATAACTGATTCAGTTTTTCGATTATCGTCATGCTGCATAACGGCAGAACATGATACTAAAATAATAGGAACTCTGGACGAGATCTAACTGTGGTGACGAGGTCGACGATACATCAATAAGAAAACAAAGTATTCACACTTAACTCGAAAAATTTAATAATGACGCGCTCCAATTTTAGAGTTGCACAAAAAATTAATAGTAATTGTGGAACAGTATTGAAAATTTACAAACAGGGATAATTATAAATGTATTGTACGAGTCATTTCTCGAATTTAGTTTGAATACTTTGTACTCTTATTTATAATATAGCGTCGACCTCGTCACCACAGTTAGATCTCGTCCAGTTTATCAATATTTTAGTATTATTCCGTCCGGTGACCTTCTAAAAAACTTTTTGGAGTACCACGGTACGTTGTGGGACCGGGAATTTCAATTTCTAAAAATACCCTCAAATGGATGGGCCTAAGGCGGGAAAGGGGGGTCAAAAGACCAAGTAGGGACAGGGATTGTGATTACAGACTCTGTATTCCAAACTCTGCAAGGTCGCTCCACAGTCTGGGGAACCAGGAGCTCAAGAATTAATTATAGGTAGACGTACATTGTAGCTCAAGTTAATGGTAAATGATGTGAGGAAAATTGCATAGGCATGAATGAATTTCTTCCTGTTACCAAGTTGCGACCACCGGTCAACAAACAGGCGTGGAAATGCCCTATTTATGACTCCAGTGATCCAACAGATCCCTTGGAACGTGCCACCAAAAACCACTGATATTTTTTAATGAGACTTTAGTATTTATTAAGTAGATTGTCAGTGTCAGCGTTACCTAGTCGAGTCTGGATAGGAGACTGAGATGTGACGCTATTTTCTCTTCTTTTTTTGTTTTTGGCAGACGGTCTGCGGAGGATTCCACATCTGCCGAAGTTCTGTATTTATCTTGTCACGAGTGCCTTATACTGTATAGGCGTGAACGGCATTCTTTTTCTGCCATGGCCAATATCGTCCCTGATTAGGCTCAGTTCGAATCGCCCATTAGGGCTTTTTTTTTTCGTTTTTCCAGCACCATCAGTATGGCTAAATATGATGCGTGAGTAGGAGCATTTTGTTTGTGTCGAGAACGACGAGCAAAATGCAATAAAATTAAATGAATATTGAGGTTATGCCCGTCGACGAATTTACTGAATCTAATTTTATATCTGTTCGTAAAATATATATTGCGAATTGTTTTGAATGGGTTTTCTTTCACATGTTGATTAACGTTCCTGAAACTAAGACGAATATTGAAACGTCGGTCTGAGAACGTTCCGCTTTATCGCTAGTTGGGGCTTCTGAGATTGACGTCGCTGTAGGTCCAAATCCCCGTTCACCGTTAGGAGCGCTGGACACGAACAATCAGCGACAGCACAAGAAAGCTTCGACGGTACTATAAGAAGTGTATTAAGAAGTCTCCAATCGTCGTTAATAACTGCAAAAGGGGAACTGTTAGTGCGCCGGCACTCCCCCCGATGCTTCGATGAGGTTATTATTAAAAAATAACTGCAATGAACCAACTGATTATATGGAACACCACCAGAGCGCACCAGTAGTCACTGTGATGCACAAATTGAGTAGTTTGATTCAATATCTTTATTGTGTTGTCACTTCAAACTCAGGTCACCAAAAACCGTTTCACAGATCCTGTTCACATTTTTATGAGTGATAAACAATTAGGCCTCCACTCCTCAATCATTACCCACACGTTTCTCGCAACGCATAATTTTGATGGCCAGCTTCCGTCCAACATCCGCCTCCCCCCCTGTCCCCCCACACCTAACCAATATGTCATCCGCTATATATGTAAGGCGGAGCTCCATTCTCTCCCTTCCTCCCTCCCCCCCCCCCCCTATCTTGTAGGGACCATTTTCTTTCTGCGATGTTAATTAGCAGGATTCTTTTTCTGGCTGGATGACTACATGATTATGGTGATTGTCGGATGACGGTGGGATAAGGGGGTGATGGGGGAGTGGGTGTCTGGCAGGAGGGTTAGGAGGAATGGAGTGGGAGGAGGAGGTGACGCGAAGGAGGGAAGTCTGTCGCTGTCACCTAGTGCAGACAAGATAATTAAAAATACCAGCGCTTGACAGCTTTTTTTCTTCTCCTCGCCGCACGCCAGCACTAAGAAGGAGCTAAGAAATGTGTAATCAACTTTTTGGCAAGCTACTTAGGCCTAGCCATCACCCAACCGTTTCCACCCGGCCAACCCTCCATCCACTTCAAAAACGGGATGAAGTATATACGTGGTCCTTGTCTATATGAGGGGTGAGCTCACGGCTGGGGGAAGTCCGGCATGGGAATTCTGGCTAACTGCCCAACTTGTCAAACTTAAGTAAAAGGAAAAAATGTTAGCGCGACCCCGAGAATTATGATTTTTCTCTCCCCCCCCCCCTTCCTCACTTACGAAACCCGCTATCTTGAATTTTTGCGATCCCAGTGTCATCTGACGATTCACTGGCAAAGTGATTTCACATTTGGCAGCCAAAATATGGTGATGTTTCGATATTTTCATTATTTCCTCTGTAATTATCTTTAAGAAAATTATATATGACGTTGTGCTATTGTTGGAAATTCGAAGGAATTAGAAAGTCAAGAAAGAGCCTTGTCAGTTAATTATGTTTTTAGACGATTAGAAAAATGTACGATGTAAATGTTACTAATCCTATTGGCCCGTTTCGCAAATGGCGGGTAACGCTGTCTCGTTGGCGTTCAAACAGCCTGAAGCATGTGCCATGGAGTGTCCACCCGCAACTCCCATTACCTCCTCAACGACTTGGTGGACCGCAGAACCGCTTTAGAGGCTGCTGATGGTCGCTTTGTGGGTAACCCTCTCCGTTTTTAACACTTATTATTTATTTATTTATTTTTAATTCACTGAAATGTGTATATCACAACAGGAGTTTCTGTACCCCCTCTCAGTGCTTAAGCACTATGTGAGAGGCACATTTTCACCAGTACCCCGGGATCGAATAATCGAGAGCCCGCGCCGGGAATCGAACCGGGGACCGCCGAACCACAGTCTGTCGCTAAACCAACTGCGCTACGAAGGGTCGTACAAGGTCCAACGTACTTCATCTTGGATATTCAGCCTGGCAAAAGCGAGGTGCGAGACACAAAATCTTATCTTTTGACGTATCGTACGAATCGACGTCGTCTAGGCGGCAAAGTCAGACAAGTCCCGGGTTCGAGCCTCGACACGGGCTGATACGGGGGAAATTCAATCGCGATACGCTACATAATATCGTACGACTCGTCGTAGCCCAGTTGGTTTAGCGACTGGCTGTGGCTCGGTGGTCCCGGGTTCGATTCCCGGCGCGGGCTGTCGAAAATTTCGATCCCGGGGTACTGGTCGTTCCCCCTTGCACAGTGCCTAAGCACCATGAGGGGGGCGTAAAGCCTGTAGTGCGATTGACTACAGTTGATTGTTTTTAAGAAACAATAAAAGAACAAAATAAAATAAAAAATAGTGCTTAGGATATAGTCCGTCAGGATTTCTTTGTCTTCTTGCAGTGGAGACGCTTATCTAGTGCTCGCGATTTGATTCCACGATCAAGATTCGCGAGTGTTTCGGTCCTGCCCTCCCAACCCGCGTGTCGTGACGCAAGATAGTCACTCTCGTTGGCCGCCACTGCGTTCCCATGCATAATACAGCAGTCTGGGCTGCGGATGAGTTAACCGAGATGACTTTTCTCCATCTACGGCCACCTCCGCCTGTTTTCCTGATAGCTCTCCCCGCCACCGCCACCGCCACTGCCACCCCCTCCTTCACCTGACGACCAGCCGCCGGCCGAAGCCACCATCCCACCCACCCACCCCACCACCATCCCCCGAAAAGTGGTCGCCTCCACTCGACCGCGACCAGTCTCTAATGTCGTGTCCAGAGACCTGTAGAGACCACTTCATCATCATTAGGACCGGCGAGCTCTCTGTATACTCGCTCGTCTTCACTCGTTAGTGGACCCCGCGCACAGCCTCCCCCTCCAGGTTCCTCCGCCTCCACCTATAACAACCCCCTCCTCCTCCTCACTCGCAGTCCTTTAGCGGTGACACCCACACACACTCTGCTATACCTGGTATACGTCCCCCGGGATCGGCGCCATCTCGTTTTACCGCATCGATATCGTCTCCTATACTGCGCAGGAGCCCTCTTCTGGTGTCTTGGGAGACCGACGTTAGAAGAATTGACGGGTTACTTGCAATTTCTAATCAAATTTCAAAATTATTTAATTATGAAAACGCCAGTGGTTAGTTTTTAAATATTATAATTGAATATTATAATAGTAGAACTTTCTAATAACTATACCTATATTATAAATATTTATCTATATCTTTATTTTTTGCAATGGAATAATTTATCATACGTCGAACATTGATGATTGATGATTGGCATCACGAAATTGAGTTGCAGAGCGCTGGAAAGGTCAATCTGAAAAGACGCATACGACGTGGTAACTGGCTCGGTGGTCTCGGGTTCGATTCCCGGCGCGGGCTCTTGGAATTTTCGATCCCGGGGTAGTGGTCGTTCCCCTCGCAAAGTGCCTAAGCACCATGAGGGGATGCAACTCCTGTAGTGCGGTTGACTACAGTGGATTGATTAAAAAAAGAAAATGTCACCGACAAAGAGATAGGCGTTTTCAATTTTTTATCGGATATTTGAAATCGCATAAATTAGGATACGAAAGTTTTGAAAGTTTCTTTGCCTTGTGAAATAATTGCATTGTTTTCAGGATTTCAATGCATAAAATGTAGCATCAAATTGTCATCCATAACTATTTGAAGCAACGTTTAGGACGACTAAAGCCTCATTCACACTTGGGATCTTTTCACGTTTTGTTCCATGGAAATGTCATTTTATTTGGGTC
>JAQGBY010007109.1:0-12176 GCA_034698785.1 Mycogona germanica | reverse complement strand
CGTGTCCGTGGAAACACGACCGGCAAAGAAAGACGACCATTTCTCAAGAGAAATACAATCGATGATCCAAAAATTGGCCAGAGATGATAGGAAACAGAAAAGTTGCAGGTTTACGTTGACACTGAACAAAATAACTGCATTGATATGAGGCGCGTCTAGTTATCGGATCGACATCTGCCTCGACGAAATATAATGGTCTACTCAATTGCTTTACGCGTCTTGCGTGAAAGAATCATAAAGCTTGACATTAACTGGGATGAAACCGATGCCATACCATGTTTCCGAAATTTGATCATCCATCAACGACGGAGAAGTATTGGTCGGTGACCGCAAAGCTTTCCAATCAAAAATGAGTGCGCAGATGTTTGCGCAGCCCAAGGTGACCGGTTCGTTTAGATATCCCATAAAGTTGATAATTCCCGTTGGATCCGCTAGGAGCGCATCTAAAGTGAATCAGAGATATGAGAGGCTAGAGAGAAACAAACAGGAGAAATCGCGCCAGATTGGATCGGAAAAAATTCGTCTCTTTCGTTCAAATTCCATGTCGTAAGCCAATAATGCTTTCCGCGACTAATGTAATATTTTATTCGGCTCAAAAAACTCTTTTTAACAGACTCGTGATTGCAAAACGACACCATCTCGATTGACAACAGTCTACCGCGCATGTATATCTTTGGACGACTATCGTTTACCAGCCCACAACGATTCACCGATCGGCAGCGCACCAAGCGACAACCATTCGAGCCGCGCATCCATCCATCGGTCCGCATCGGCAGTCGGTCGTGTTTGTTTTGAGTGCTCTCACGAATTTTTGTCGAATTAAAATTGCTTCCAGCGTAATGTGAACATTATTTGAGTGCTTCTACTTTCGGAGGATTACCCCAGCGTTGATCTTCGAAGTCACTCCCGTCCTCCCCATTCCATCAGAAACTCGCTTTTTGTCCCGGAGCGATCGGCAGAGAGAGCGATAAGACCGCATCACCGCGCAACATGGCATCGGCATTTCAGCGTAGACTCGACGCCAGGAATCTGGAGATAGCCACCAAATCCATCGAACAGACTCTGGTGCCGCTGGTCAGTCAGGTAGGAGCCGGACCATTTCCCTTCCGTCGTCTCTCGCTATTCCGGCGCGTTTCTGTTTGTCCCGCGTCCATGCACACGCACTATTTATTCGCTGTATTGTAACGCATGTGCAAGTCCAATGAACTCGTTATCTTTGGCATCAATCTGCCCCCGGGACGACTCAAGTACATGTACGACACAGAAGTATTTTTCCCGCCCATTGTGGGTGCTCTTGTTCAGGGATTGATGGCCATGGAACGAGCTTCCGTATTTAAATAAATGCTACTTTGTCGACTGAACTGTTTAGCGGTGTTTTGGTACGTAGAGTTGCGGCGAATCGTGCGAGGTCGGGGCGGTTAGGCAGTGTTACCATCTGTGGACGCGCGACAGATATGAAGGTGCCAGTTCTGACTAGATTGCGGTTGATGTGTCGTATTTTGAGAATTTTTCTGTGCTTACTTATTTCTTGGTCTCCTGAGATAAGAGCCTACTGGTACAAAATAATTTGTGCCGTTTATCTAATCTTGGAAATAAGGGGTGCGTTTTCAGGTTTCTTGAGAGATTTCAATTGTGCTTCAGATTGGGGCAAATTGTCTTTTGAGATCGTGTCCATCGCGAACGATACAAATCACGTGCTCGAATCTTATTAAAACTGGAACGTGCCCTCTCTCAAGCACAATTGAAGATCTTTAGCACAATTGCGATGGGCGAATTATCATTCTAGAGCGCCTAGTTATTTTATGTCTTGTCAAAAAGAACGAACGAGCGACACTCATCGATTCTGTTCAATGTCTAAACGCATCTTACTACCAGTGTAACTAGGGTATTAGGGTAAAAAGTGTGAACGTTTATTTATTTATTTGCAGTCATAGAACGCAGATTTATTTTATTTCACTTCGTGTGCACTTCTGCCCTACTTTTCCACTATGTTGTCCATGTTTTGTCGACATAAAATAACACAAAGTGTTGTCTGCTATTAGCATTATTCATTGTTACTTTACCTACATTTTGAATTTCTGCTCTACTCAGTTCAACTACAGTAAATTGAAATACTCGTAATTTAAAATATTCTATTTTGTGTTACTGTACTCATGTAGCTGGGTCTGACGTCGTCACTCTCGCGATGGCTTACTTATCGCCTATCGATGGACTGTTATTAAGTCGCCAAATCACAGTGGGAGTTCTGTAAAGTTCACCTCTACGCCGCCCGCCCGCGTTTAATCCCTGCATTTCATGGGATTGTGCGTTTATTACAGCGGAACACGAAAGCCGTATAATATAATATACGTTGATCTCTCGCCACTAATCCGGTTGCATTGTCATTGAAAATAAACGCGCCCATTTCTAGGGCAGTTACGATCGTGCTTGTCGCGTCGGGTTGCCGGCACGTCAAGTGAATGTGGACATCGAGCGAGCCACAGCGCTGTCAGACCTCGACCCCGAAGACCCGTGTGTCCACAAAGCCAGGATAGTCTCTCACTCGTCTGTGCTAACAGCCTTCTGCCCACTGGGCGCTTCACGAGACATCGGTACATTCTGTCACATGCCCGAAGGACGATACGCACAGTACACACTGTACATGTCGGTACAATGCACCCATCTCGAGTAGCTACAAGTGTTATTTGTGATTTTTGGTTGGCATTTTTGCGCCAGGGCTTTTCGCACCCATTCCACACGCTCTTGGTCGTGCGAGTTGTTTACTTGTGATGGTCCTGACTGCGCTGTTGGCGAATGCACCCCCCCCCCTCCATCGAACACCCCCCCAACATAACACACACACGCCACCAGCACAGCTTCACATGGCAGTTACCAGTTGATGTTTCACTTCCCCCGCTGCGCATTCGCATCGCGAATTAATGAGATTTAATATTCTTCGCCTCCATTTAGGCCCCCCATTATACACATGCACGCAGCACGGCTTATACTGGGAGCCCTGAGAGCAAACCCCTGTATTTATTAGGATACTGTACACGGCACTGTTTATATTTTTGGCCGCAAGAAAACCATTGTTTGGTTTTTGAATAAGTTTTCGTATTCGTGAACTGGCTGTGTGTGTTGTCAGTCTCTTGACAGTCTGTACGGAAAAATATATGTTTTCGGAAATCACTTGCGAATTAAACATTCGACTAAGTGTACGTTTTTCTTTGGAAAATGTCCGTGGATACATTATACATGTGTTAAAGAGTGTGGCATGAAATCGAAACAAAACTTTAAATTGCTGTCAAAGTTTTACGAGCACTTGCGCAAAAGTAATTATTGCTTGTAAAAATTTTCTACGCATGAATGACGTATTATTTGGACTGATCGGTTGGTAAGGTCTAGAAGTTGTTACCCATTGGTGTGACGGATTCGGTCAATTACGTGGTTATTAAATTTACTCTGAGGCAGAAGGGCAGAAGCGCCCCACTGAAAAAGCCGTTCATCATTCTCGCAAGTTCTCATGCAAGATTGCAACGAAACTAGTGGGCAATTTAAATAAAAAGTGCAGAAGCTCATGCTAATTCGGCAAATAATTCGGCTAACCTACTAAATAAAAACACAAAGCTAGATAGTTTAGCGGCAATATCCGAAAGGTACAGGAATAAAACGACGAAAGGAATGATATCTGTAAGAATCTCGATGACTACTGACCAACGCTACACTCCGTCATAATCACCGAAAATAATTTGAAGAATTTACGATTTAGATCGTCTACTTACTGGGCCACAAGAACGTTTTCGATAGATAGAATCGGATTCATTTCTATCTCATCAGTTGTGTTCGAAAGCGACGGTGCTAATGCGCACGACCAAAAGAAGAAACTAAAAATTAAACCGAAAGGCGTAAATTCTTCAAATTATTTTTTCGGTGATTATGTCTGAGTGTAGCGTGGTCAGTCATCATTCCTTTCGTCGTTTTATTCCTGTACCTTTCGGATATTGCCGCTAAACTATCTAGCTTTGTGTTTTTATTTAGTAGGTTAGCCGAATTATTTGCCGAATTAGCATGAGCTTCTGCACTTTTTATTTAAATTGCCCACTAGTTTCGTTGCAATCTTGCATGAGAACTTGCGAGAATGATGAACGGCTTTTTCAGTGGGGCGCTTCTTGCCGCTAAACTATCTAGCTATCGTGCTTCGGCACTATTTTATTTATCTAGCTTTGTGTTTTTATTTAGTGAGTAATTGATGAAACCTACTCTTTGTAACGATGACGCCTCAATACTCTAGACGTAGAAGCTGACGAAACGGCGTCAAACAAACGATACAGTTGCATTTTGTTGCTGGCAGACCTTAATAAAACAGTAACAAATTGGACTGTTAATTGTTCAGCAAAGTTTAACGTTGTAACTCTCACCTTGGACACTTTACTCCGTCAAATATCGTAAAGTTTCCAGTTGGGTTAACTCTGCGGCATCCTATTCAGTTCGACTATCCACCAAATTCCTTCGTACCCAGTAATGGCCTTTCTGCTGTTTTAGGATCCACCGTTTTCTATCGTTAACTCGATTCCCGTTGGCCCGCATCTGGTTATACTGGGATTGGCTGTTGTCGGGTTCCCCTGCCGTGCTGGGTAATGCGCGCCATCCGTTTATGAATTCGCGTTTCGAAATTAACACACGCTTCCCACAAACGTCCATAATGTTGCCGGCATCTCTAACCAGATATTAAGGTCATACGTCTGTTTATATACTATATGACCCCCGTACGTACTATGGGATCTCCTAAGTCCCCGTGTGTGCACTTGGGTTGATGATGATCCGCTACTTCATCCTGTCCCGTTCAATCTGGCACCTGTACTCGCTGCAGTTTAATTGAAAATTGACAATTTGGAGCGTCATTTTTGAGATACTGTAGTGTGGGATTGGTACCTTGAAGTCGTTTCCGACCTCTGGTGTCCCTGTAGATTAGTTCTTCAAAGTTGCTGCATGTTTAGTCCTGAACTCTCTCTGTTATACTCTAACCACATCCACACGTTAGATGATTGGTCTCTTTTTTTCTGCTGCCAATCACTTTTCCCCAACATAAAGTATTTTTTCTTACTGGCATCTCCAAGCATGATGCAGTCAAAGTAGGACAGTGGCTGCCTCTGCACCCTGACTTTCAGAGTAGCATCTGGCGTGACTTTCTCCAAGACAAACTTGTTCGTTTCGCTATCCATGGAACACAAAACAGCCAATCTCCAGCACCAAGGTTCAAAAGAGTTCATGTGTTTAAGTTACCCTCCTTAATTAAAATAAATAAGGTTTATAAACAAGATTTATAGAATAAAAGGTTAGCTCAGAGAGATGGTTGAGCCGTGATTGGATGTGTCGTTGGCTGTGACGTAGTATGGTTCCCTTACGTCGCAAGAGGGAACCAGGGGACGTCACACTTGGTGTCACCAACGCTAGATGGCGCGGCGGTCACGTCCCCCTCTCCCCAAACAGCCGTCTGAGCTAACCTATTATTTTGTAAACCTTGGGGAATCCTATATTCATTAAAGCTCTTAATTAGCAACCCCGATTCGGGTTTGTACTGACGATGCAGAGACATTACAGAGTATGTGTTCAAGGAATGGTACTTTAACTGTAAACGGGTTGAAGAAGTTGTGGTTTAGGCGGTGGTGGTCTTAGGAGCTGTATATATTTTTCGCTGAGGCACTGTGAGAGTGCATGTTTATTTGTTTAATGAGGTCGTTTGGCCTTCGCCTCACGAACGGTGGGGTACGAGCGAATTGCCTTGCAAGATGCCGATGAAGCGATGATGCAAGATGCTTGCCGCAGCATCAGCCCGGCCCGCCTTTTTATCTTAATTTCGGGTACCCCATCCACAAATATGCGATATGGCCAAACCAAAATAGGCGATGCCGGGTTCGAAGAATATATATAACACAACGTTGCAGCTCTTCAATCGCGTGTATGGCCTCTGGGCATGACAGTTGTTGGCTCTGTGAGGCGTTCCAGACACTCGGTCGGTTCTCTGGTGTTGTATCGATTGCTAATGGGCGGACTGTCGAACGTGTTCTCTCAATACTTGTTTGTTTGGACGATCACCCTTTATGCTTTTCTAGCACTCCGTGCGGTAAATTGGGGATTTGGTGGACTAAGCGCCACTAGCGGCGACAATTGCAACCTGACGTCAAACAAATTGGATAGGAAGTCTGGTGCCTGTGGCATCGTTGTACCCTGAGGCGACCACTGAAATCGTAGGGTTCAACCATTGCTCACTAGTTTCGCTGCGATCACTAGTCTTCCTAGCGACAAAATTGATAAACCGCCCTGTCTGGCTGGCGCCTCGGGGCAAAACGTCATTAAGAACGTCGGCAAATTACCATAGTTTTTCAGGAAAATTATCCTGTTAGTTTGTTGGTGTGATCCGCCAAATGACGGCACGCCACCTGGTGATAAAGCGCAGCGCCCCTAATCCTTCACTATAAATATCGTGTCTGAAATTCTTGGAGAAATGATTTTCAAAATATCACTGGTGACGAAATTGAATCCTGTCAATGGATGCTTCTCTTTCGTCTACTGGTACCGGCGGATGTTAGGCCGGTGATTTGTTATAACGGCACGATTTATGATCCTCATTTTTCATAAATATCGTTATTATTCCGTGTGTGTTCGGTGATTTATTACCTGTCAGAGGGGTTCTCGTTTTTTTTTGCGCGCCCACATCTCAAATTGGGTCATATTCTGTTGTGTATTTACTGTTAAATTTAATTTGACGTCGTGGCTGGAACCTGCTGATTCGGTGCTACTGCTGTGTACTTTTTGTCTTCGATTTCAGATTCAGAGCGCCCAGTGTCCTATCATAACATTAGTATATTACCATATGTAAGCGATCATTTCTTTGTTATAATAGTACTGCGTCATTATGGTCGAGAAGCTTGGAACAACAAATATTGTACAAGTTTATTTTTGTTTCATCGACGAAGTCATACAGTGTTCGCAATTTCCCTGGAATTTTGAATTCATGGGAAATCAAACATCATTCTGATTTCCAAGAACACTTCCTAACGTTGTCACCGCAAGAGCAAGACTCCACATTCCTCGTGAGTGAAAAACAGTCGTTCCAATTGGAAATTATGTTTTGGTTGAGTTGCAATTTTCAACAAATTATTCCGGCATGTCGTGCGGTGAAACTCCACTCTATTATCACTTCAACTCCAATTATGACGTCTTGATTTTAGAAAAAAACTTATTAAAAGACGGCAACTCTTTTACAGTACTTAAGTTACTTGCCGAAATGGCAGTTGCACCCCAAACGTAGGCATGTTGTTGAAGAAATTTTCAGATAGGTGGGTTTATATATATATACTTATTCTTTTTTATGGTAGTGGTTGTGCGACGAAAGTAGCACCATCTAGCGGCAGCGTATCCCCTTAAATTCCTGTCTGCTAACGGATATTGTAAGAATAAAAATACGAAGAAAAAAAAATCAAACATTCTATAGCACGAAGCCACAAACATTAGCACGAAAAGAAATGTGTCCATATTTCTATCGACGGCGAAAATACTTTTGTACAGTGGAGGACGTGCTGTATACGAGTGTAGCTGGCAGGCGCAGCAGCACTGCATTAGTTCATCTTCACGGATTGATGGAGACGACGGAGTTAATGAGGCGAGAAATTAATTAGGGCGCAGCTAGGCGCAAACAAGAAAAAAAAGAGGGTCCTAAACCGGAGTTCGCGCGCACGCTCGCCTCGTTGTCAAGGTGGCGCCACTCTCCCTCACGTATAGATGATGATACGCAGACTAGCACTACATTATGAAATCGTATCGCAGCCTAATTCGTAATCCGTGTGGGAATAGCTCGGATTTCGCGAGAGCACACTTTTCATTTTGGTTCCATATCAGGTCGGTGCATGTTGTGCAAGTTTATTGAACTTAAAAATCCGGTTCCTCGCAAATACCATGCGAATTAGTTTTGATCCAGTATTGAATGGAAACTAAGAACAGCTGGATTTTTTCCTTCTTTAATTGAGTTTCATTTTTGTTGAAGCAACTGATGATCAGACGTTCGGAGTCGCATTTTTACCTTTTTATTCTCTTTCTCTCACTTTACGATGATGAAAGTGCGACACTAGGATTTGAAATCGTTGTAGTTAAACTTATGCAAACGTCAAAAACGGCAAAACAAAATTACGGTGATTGCAATACTGAAAGCCTGATCAGTGTTTCGCGTCAGTTGCCTTGATTAAAATCTCAACCTGGAAGCACAATTGAATAAATGATTTCATCGTACGTGATGAATGGGAGAGCTAATGACGGCGGCAAATAGCAAATTCGGCTATTGGGAATTTCGACTTAACATGTGTAAACGTACGAATGTGTCACCGGTACTCGGTTCTATTTTCCACAGTCTGTAAATAAGTTGTTGGAAGGCAATTCGCAAATGCGTATTGCTTGGGGAATAAATGGCGTACAGTAAAACGTATACCAAGTCATAATATAAGCCCTAACAACGCACAGATGCTTTGTGGTCTTGGATTGCCTGTTTAAGAATTCAACAATCCCTGTCTATAGACCTAATATTTTACTGTATACTTGTGCGTATATAAAGTGGGCACGGCACCGGGAAAGACTTACATGTACGCGATAAATAACGTTCTGACAATGTCGGATTAAGAATAATTTCTTCGTGGAAAACTTAGTAGCGAGGCTAGGACAGCGCAAGAGCTTAGAAGGAAATGTCGTATTCCAACGAGTGGCCAGAATGAAACGATTTTTTATTCACCTGAGATCCGAGTTTGAAACCAACGAACTAGATGGTCTAATAACCTCAATTCTACATAGGATAATTTTAACGAAAACGTATGGTGGAAACCGCCGCTCTTATCGATGGTTTATCAATCTGGCCACTAGTTGTGTCTTGTGCAAGTTCCTGCTATTCCTCTTCTCCTGTTCCTGCTCTTCCTGTTGTGACCCGTCATCTTCCTGTTGTGACCCATCACTTCAGTGAATTAAAAAAAAAAGTTCGCACTGAACTGGATGAAATTTGGGGATCGCCTCAGCGCAAGACTGGCCTTAATGTTAATGAGACTCTTGCACTCTTGACCATCTTGTCTTTGAAGTAGACTCAAATTTTGCATCAAGTTACCTGTTTAAATGAGGCCGTATGCATTTTAAAACGTGCTGTTATGCGAGCTGCATTGGAACATTTCTCATATAACACAATTTATGTCTATGCACTTTTTGTCATTGCTCGCTCGCTGCCAACCTATGGTAGTCTGTCTGGTCGACATCCCTGCTGCGAAACTGTTTTTTTTAATATATATATATATACGTGAGCATCCATATATACAAATATGCGAAGCAACGACGCAGACATATCATTACGGTAGTTGAACATATTGGATTTCAAGTGATGCAATCGAAATTTTAAATTAAGACACGTCGTCACGCATTTCGAAGGAAGTAGCGAGATGTGTACGCAGGAAGGGGTCCAAGTTGGTTTATGAATGTGTGATTGTGTATACAGGTGTACAGTACATTACATTACCAAATGCCGAGTTGTCGCTCTGTAGTTAGGTGGTGTTGCGTTTATGTGTGTGTGTGTGTGGGTAGGGGACGTGGTGATGGTGGTGGTGGTGGGTGAGGAGATAGGGGTTAGGGTGGGGGAATTTCGTCGAAATGCGTGAAATGTAAAAATCGATCGAGCTCTCTCTTATTCGTCGTCATGCCCGTCTCCTACAGAGTATGTAACGCTGCACCCCGGCCTCTTACATGCTGTTCTCGCCTTCAGGCACTTCGCTCAGCCATCCCCCATCTTGGGCATCGTACTGTACATTTGCAGGCGAGGCACGGGTGAGGCGCTGGTGACGCGGCGCCATCTGTGTCGCCCCCTAACGACTGAAGCGACAACCACGTTTAGAGGGCGCATGTTCTTTGGTAGATTGAAATAGGGTCGAGAGTCGAACGTGTCTTGGGGTCTCAGTTGCAGGTTATCATTAATTTCAACTTATATTATTTTGAGTTCTGTGACCGTCCGAGACTGCATTTGCACCAGTTTTGCTTCATGAAAATGTCATTTTGTTTTGGTCAAACAAGACACATGCGTGATGTGAGTTTTAAATCTCCATCATTGGATATCGTTTCCAAACAAAACAGCATTTCTGTGGAATAAAACACGAAATTTTCGAAGAAACCACGAAGCAGTCACAAACATCTACAGTGGTAATTTTGTTATTTTATATTCCCTATCACTGCTATCACAGTTCTGTCTACACTACGTAACTGCACTACTTTTTTTAGTCCGCGACCCAAGACCATAAATTTTGTCCTAAATGTATTAACTTTATATACAGTCACAGTCTTCACAATTTTTGTTTACTTTGATAGATAAGGTGGATCCTGCAATGCGTGAAGTGCATTAATAATTCTCAAGATTTATTAATGACCTTGTGGCCAGCAATCTATATTACCTGTTGCTTGTGATAAAACACGAAATGATCCCTAATCTATATGGGTCTGTGTCTCAACCAACTGAGCTGTGAGCTGATCGATCGGTTCGAACAATTCACAAATCATTTTTATTTTTGCAAAATATTATTTATTCATATGAATCAAAATGAAAATCGTATTGTGGTTCCATGCGTATCCATCCACAGGTTCCAATTTTGTACTTAAGTCCAGGAATTCAACTTCAAAGAACACTTTTCAACTTAGCAAACTGATTCGCCAAAAGCATTTATAGTTCAACTGATGTATTGTTCTTATAACCGCAGCAAAGCTAATAATAAATTCAAGTCGTTTATTTTTCCCGGCGTTAATAAAATATTGGCGAGACCGCCCCCCAAATATGTACAACCATCCATGTGACTTACGAGAACCATTTTGTTTTCATTATCTAGTCTACGAGTGTATCCAGGTCCTGGTGGATTCCAGTCTAATTTATGTAGCGAATAAATCGTACGCTATTGCTGATCTAAAACTTTTTTTGGTTCATTCACTATAGGCAGCGCCTCTTTAAACAACGCGATTACATTAACGTTGCCACACAGTCTCCGGTATATTTCAGCGTTATAGGTTTTTTTGGAGGAAATTCCTATTGTGCGCTTTCGATCTAAGATTTCTCTCAGTACCTAAGCTACCTTGGGAAGTGTACTGTCGAATTTTTCTTGAGCGCGCGGGAACTCTATTGGGAGAAAACCAAATCTCTTTTCATCGAATGGTTAAACGAACACCGAAAAGGGAGTTCGACCCGGAAATTCGAATTAGGTTTGCGTGAATACATTACGGCTATAGAATTTGCAAAATTTGCAGCGTCGCCACAGTTGCCAATCTGTGTACGTGTTGCTGATTATAGATGTTCGACGGCGGGTCCCCGCTATACCCAAAATAAGCGCAACTGTGTGTGTTTCGCTAATAGTATTGAGATTATTTATTGTCTCTCTGACCTGCCTGCTAACCGGAATTATTTGCATGCAAGCATCATGGTCCTACCGAGTGTTTCGTATAATCTACAGAGACCCTGAGACAAGGTTTACATTTTGCGAACATTTGCGTTTCAATCCATGGAAATGTCGTTTTGGTTTGGTCTGGATTTTGACATGGTCGTGAACTTAAAAACTCTGAAGGGATGAAGTGCGTTAAAATATCATGAGGGTTAGAGGCGATACTTCGCTGATGTTGGAAACGAGTTCGAAATTGCATGTCTCTCAATTATATTGGACACTGGATTGATGTACCGATGCGGAGACACTCGGTTGCCATATGGTCATCTCAGTTTTAGCCTGTCCATCTCGATGGACACGGAGTCTTAGGAGCAGAAATATTCATTGTGCGCAACATGCTGCGCTTCGTGTTAGGAAATTTCCATTTTTCGATTTGGCCGTCACTGATGCGGCAACGCAATTTGCATATTAATCGTTTCGTTTGGCATCCCTGCGTTGTTGATTTTTTTCCTCCTCCTCCTCCTCCCTCCCCATCCTTCTTCCTCACCTGCAATCTCAGTCATCTCTGTTTATTACACGTAGATCGAGTCCGTTATGTAGATATGGGTCAGCCTGACAGAAAACTGAAGGGCTGCAACCAAGACGAGACTTACTTCCTTTTGGGTTCACATGAGCACCTCAAGATTTGTCGTTGTCGAATCCAAGAAATAAATTCTCTGAGATATTTGTTAAGGAGGTCCACCAGCGTGTCGCCCTAAG
>JAQGBY010007108.1:0-12177 GCA_034698785.1 Mycogona germanica | reverse complement strand
GCGCCGGGAATCGAACCCGGGACCGCCGAACCGCAGTCCGTCATAAACCAACTGCGCCACGACGGGTCGTACATTTAATTGTCTCACGTTTATCACTAGTTCTTTTGGATGAGTCCAGCATCGCCCTTAATTATTTTATTATTTCGAGTATATTTTAAAACTCGCATATTCAGTTTATGCGTGTAATTATGCTAATTTTGTGGATTAAATGTCGCATTCTGTAAAACGTGTCACACATTTGACTCCAAAATTGGAAAATTCAAAAGATGATTGGTGCAGCAAATGCCAGGCTTAGACTTATTCAAAACGAGTAGAAGGGGTTTTCAAGTACAGTTAAATCAGTGATCTACTTTCCCTTGGTTCGACCTTTGTTTGAATACTGCAGGTCCATTTGGGATCCTCGCCATATGGGGATTGTATGGGAAATTGAAATAGTGCAGTGAAGACCAGCGAGATTTGTTAGCTGTAGATTTGGAAGAACTGACAAGTGTCACAGACATGTAGAATATCGTTTGATTCTTAAAATTTGAAAATATATTTTCCCTTATTACATACTAGAACAAGTTGTTTGAAAAACATTTCAAACCCACATGCAAACCAAGCTTCAGGCTTGCAGTCAAAATAGCCCTTAATTTTGCTTTCAATGTCTGCAGGGTCTAAAAGAATGTTGTCAGCAGTTCACTTTTTATATTTCTGAAAAGGTAGAAGTCCAATGGTGCCAGGTCAGGCAAATAAGGCGGGTAGGCAAGCCCATTCCATCGAAGCTTAGATAATTTTGCCTGCGTCTTTTTGGATTTGAGGGCTGGACTGTAGTCCTGCAGGAATATGACCTTGGAATTTTTTCCTTTAGGTATTTTCTGCTGGACATCTTCTAGCAAGTCGATGTAATACTCGCTGTTGATTGATTTACCAGTTTCCTAGTAATCAAAATGTGCAATCCTCTTTGAATTCTAGAAGACAGTCACCATAATCTTTTTGTGACAATTTTTGATTCTTCTGAAATCTGGTGGTCTCTGTCCTGTGTGTTGCCATTCACCAGCCGATTTCACATTCAGATGTGGTTCGTAGTAGACCCAGGTTTTATCCACTGTCAAAAAGTTGTCCACAAGTTCACTCCAGCAGCCACGGTACTCGTTTAAAATGATGTTGGCATTACTGATTCTTGCCTGCTTTGGAGCTTCGGTCAAAAGCTTAGGTACCCACCTGGCAAAGACCAATTTCAAAGTCGAAATGGGTGTAAACAAGGTTAGCAACATATCACCAACGTTGGCTGCAAGTATTGAGAGGGGAATTTCCGGATCATTTTCCAGTACCCTTGTGATGCTGTCGAGCAATCTCTGGTTGACCAGATTTTCAGGTCTTCCTGTGCAGATGGTGTCTGCTGTCCCTTGGCCACGGCGATGGAAGAAAGTCCACCAGCAGCTGATAGTAGTTGAATGTGGGCAGTCATTACACTTTACACTTTTAAGATTTTATAAACGTACGACCTGTCGTAGCGCAGTTGGTTAAGCGACGGGCTGTGGTTCGGTGGTCCCGGGTTCCATTCCCGGTACTGGCTTTGGCTCAGGGTACTGGTAATATCCGACATGGCATGCTTCATCAACATTTTTATTTAACAATGTCTTTCTTTCTTTTTTGAATGCCGTTAGGTGGCACTGCAAGACTTCTCAAATGCCCTGTATTCAACATCAACATCTGCCAGAACTATCGTAATAAGGTACTTTAATTGTTGGGGGTCTCTTGGGGTGCAATGGTTAGCTAGACGAACTGTTATTCCCGTGATCATAGGTCCGATTCCCGACCGACACCTTAGGAATTTTTCGGAATGGAAGTAAAGCCGTGGGACCTGTGCCTGTAAGATTTTCATTACATGTTAAAGATCACTACCAAACTTAGCCTATTGCCTAAGCACCATGACACACCTGTAACAGCCTGGTTAGGCTGTTTTCTGTGTTTTCTGTGGTGGGCTGGTTTAATGACCAGCCACCACAGATGACATGCCGCCAGTGCCTGTAGTAGCCACCTAGTGGCCAGCTTTGGCCACTGGGTGGCTATTTGAGTCTGCTTCTGATGTCTGCTCAAGGGGTTGGCCCTCCAGTGGTGAGTTTTTGCAACTGGCTTCCAATAGCCAGAAGTCAGTTTGCTCTTCCATTTTCGATTTCTTTTTCTGAATTGATGGTTGGAGAAGAAGGTGGTGCTTTTGTCCTGCGCCTTGGTTTGTGGTATGTGGTTCTGCTTTTCTGGCTGGTTGGATTTGTACCTGGTTTCTCCTGTTCTCCTGTGGCCATTCATCTGAGGGTTGAGGAGTTCAATTTGGTGAGTAGTGATGTTTTTCTTTATTGTATTGTGGCTGGGGTGTGTGTGCACTGTAGGTTTAGGCCTTAGGCTTAGGCCTAGGTCTGGGCTTAGGAGTTTGGTGTAGTTGATATTGTGTAGAGTGGGGTTTAATTTGTAAGATCTTTTGGTAGTGTATTTGGGTTGTAGGCAAGGTTTTTCTCCCTTTTTTCTGGTCATTTTTGAAGTAAAATCAAAGATGGCTGCCCAGTCTGTGTGACTGGGGGTGGAAAGGGGGAGAGGCCTAGCTCTGCATTTTTTTTTAATTCACTGAAGTGACTGCTGGGTCACAACAAGAAGATTCGGTACCCCTCTCAGTGCTTAGGCACTTTGTGAGGGGCACGTTTTCACCAGTACCCCAGGCCAAAACCAGCACCGGGAATCGAACCCGGGACTGCCGAAAAACAGTCCGTCATAAACCAACTGCGCCATGATGGGTCGTACACACTCAACCCTGCTCTCTGGGCACACTCTTTGCCACAGTATGTAACATCCCCTAGTGTAGTAGGCCTACCAATTTGGATGTTGTTAAACAACACCTAAATTGGTATTGGTGTCAGGACTGTTTGGGGCTTGGTGGTGTTTAATTGGTTTTGTGATCCAAATAGGATGGGGCAAATTGTGTTGGGTTGGGTTGGGTTTATTTTTTGATTTTTTGTTCTTCACTTTTATTTAGAACTTTTAATTTTTTTGTATGCTATTTGAATGGCCATTGGATTTTGTTGGATAAAGTTATTGATTTGGATTCATTTAATTAGTTTATAATTATTTAGGTTGCTGTTTGGTTTTAAATAAATTGTAGTTGGAGTTAAATTGTTTAATAATTGTTTTGTTTGAAATTATTTAATCTAATTGGGTTATTAAATTTATTTAATTGAAATTATTTGAATAAATTATTGACTTATTTATTTATTAATTGGTTGTTTGAATCCTGTAGTTTAATTTTTTGTTTAGTAATAGTTTGCAGTTGTTGATCATTTAATTCCTTATTTATTTATGCTTGAGTATCTGTTTGCAATTTTTGTTTTGAACAGTTGCGCGCCTCCCCTGAACCTGGGACATCCCCATGGACTACTGTCCCCTGCTGTCTTCCCCTGGATTAAGAGGGTTTCCCCTAAGTCAAAGGTGCTCCCCAATTCTTCAGGAGTGCTCCTCTGAAGGAGTCTCCTTGTCAGCTGTGGATCGCCAGTCGTGGATTCCTGAATTCTCTTTGGTCTTTCCTCCTCTGGTGGCTATTTTTTGGGTTCAGCCTGAGCCTGAGGGAGACCAGTCTTGTTTGGAATGGCTGATCTTCTTTTTTTTGCTTCCAATCAACTGTAGTTAACCACACTACAGGCTTTACGTCCCCTTCATGGTGCTTAAGCACTGTGCAAAGGGGAATGGTTAGTACCCCAGGATCAAAATTTTCGAGAGCCTGCACCAGGAATCGAACCTGTGACCCCCAAAACCACAGTGAGGTGCTACACCAACTGGGCTATGACGACATTTTTCTACGGTGTGCAGTGCTCTGCAGGTGGGGTGCTGTACCAGCTTTTTGGTTTTTGTTTTCGGGTTTGACTGCTTTTTGTTTTGCTATAGGATTTTGCAGCGCCTTTTCTACATGGTCACTAGTGGTGGTGCACTTCTGTTGAACATTTAACCCTATAACCGTGGAGGGCATGTTATCACGTCAGAGAAATGTAAAGCCCATGATTGGCTAGAGCAAATAACGTAGATATCGTTAGGCTTGCACACTTGCCTTGTTGGTGGTGCCATGTAGCTGCAGCGTCCGGCAGCAGAAGCAGGAGAGCAGATTTTTGCTTGTTTTTGTTAGCGGTTTTTTAGTGGTTTTCCTTGTTTGTGGTCACGCTCATGATATAGTGCGGAAATAATGCCGGAATAAGTGCTGGGAAGTGATGGAATAACTGCTGGATGTGTATTATCCCATCCAGCAGTCCAAGTGAAAAAAGTTAGTGTGGGAATATTTGTGTGCGCCCAACAGCAGTATCAGTGCAAAACTCGCCCCCTTGACCATCCAGCATGGCCAAATTTTCAAAACCTGGGGGTTCCTTGGCCCAGCACCAGCACCACGGATAATTACAGTGCCAGACTGGACCCCTGGATATTGTGAGAGTGCTTCTGAGTGTAAAAATAGTGCAACATAAATGAACCCAAGACCAGATAGGCTGCAACCAAAGCTGGTCACAGCTCCAGGCCCAATCCGGCATTGCTGGACTGATGCCGGAGCCGTGACTTCAGCATGCTGTGCTGGAACAAGGGGGTCACCACCAGGGAGCTGCTGGACCAGCTTCTGGACGACCCCCTCCTTCCAGCTTTGCATGCTGCATTCAACATTCCCTCGCCCATCCTGCATCGCCGGACTGGTGCTGGAGCTGTGCTGCCAGCAATTTAATTTCATGATCCACTCTGGCTCCATTATACAGCCACATTTGTGTCCTTTCCAAATTGCCAACTGCCAAGTGTCCATGACTTCCGGTTTGCAAGATATGATTTTTATTATAAAAAATTACAATTAATCGAAAACAATTCCACGTTGGGATGTGGGTTTTAAAAAATTAATTCCACACTTAAAGGGTTAAGCAAACTGTTTGTTGCGCAAGCGTGTTCTTGAGTTATACGTTGTCTGCAGCAGTGTATATTCCAGTTCTATTGTGTTCCCATGTTTTAGTGTTTCCAGTCTAATTGTGTTTTATTGATCACCTTGTTTTGCATGCACGCTGGTTGTGTGCGGCTTATTTTTATATTTTGTTTTGTTTTGCATAGGCAAGAATAAAGCTTATGTTGTACAGTGTTTTAGACTCAGGTGTTTTCTTCAGAGCCTCTCTCTGGTTTTAAGTGAGTACCCCTTTCTGGGTGCAAGTGGCATTCTTGGGATGAGCTATTTCGATCAGCTCCCAGGCCATTACACACCTGTAGTGCGGTTGATTAATTACGGCCTGGATATAACTTGAGATTCTAGGTTCTAATTCCGGTATGACCTGGTGGAACTCAATTAAAAGCAATTCACTTTGTCACAGGATGCGTAATCAGGGGTCGGTGCCGTTGATAGGCCATGGGGAAGCAAGTTGAGTGAGAGGACGAAATATTGTACACTGTGAGTCATATAAACGTAAAACCCAATAAAAGATTCACAACTTCGTGAAAAATCCTTCGAGTTAAATAAATTTTGGCACTTAAACAGAACAATAGTGTGGGAATAAAATGGAATTATAAAATGTGCTCAAAATGTTCTCCATTGGCCGTGACAGAAGCCCAGAGTCTAACATGTCATTCATTGATTGATTAAATGACGAATTGATTATACATTGGTCGATCCAAGTTGTCTTAATTCAAGTTCAATCCAAGCTTTCTTAATTTGTGGTTTCAAGTCTTCGATATTGTTTGCATTTCGATTTGATTTTTGTTTGCATTTCCTGGAGAACTCCCCATATTTTGTAATCCACTGGATTCAACTCCAGATTGTTTGGTTTTCAGTGGTTGGGTTCGACTGGGGGTTGTGGCGTTTCCCCTTTCAGCAGTTCAAATGTTTCTCGACCACAGTGAGCGGACTTTGCGGGAATTGTTGAAAAAGGAAAACCCGAGATTTGTCGCATGTCCAGAAGAAGAAATTTGACCAAAATGTCATCCCTGTAATATTTTCCATCAATCTTAACTCCTGGTTAAACCTGGTTTAATTCCAGTTAATTTTAAGTCTGATTTAACACCATCACCGATTTGCTAAATGTTAACCTTTAGCCAATCAAATCTTTCATCAGCAATTTCTGTTAAATGTTCCTTTCATGAAACGAAAATGTTTAGTGTTTTTTTTAATTTTCTTTCAATATTGAATAAAGACGATCATTTTGACTTTTTAACCCTTTATGCATCACATGGTTTTTCCGATACCCACACCCCAAATGTCACATGGTTTTCAATTTATAATGATTTTTTAAATAAAAAATTATAATTTATGAACCAGAGGTTGTAGGCACTTGGCAGTTGGTAATTGGGAAAGTTGGCAAATAAGGCTGTAAAATGGAGCCAGGTGGGATCATACAATTGAAATTATGGCAGCACAGCTCCAGCACCAATCCGACAATGCTGAATGGGCACAGGAATCGTGACTCCAGCATGTGGTGCTGGAAGGAGGGGGTCATACAGAAGCTGGTCCAGCACCCATCCAGCAATGGATCCGGCACCCATCCAGCAATGGATCCGGCACCCATCCAGCAATGTCAGATTGGGCCTGGAACTGTGACCAGATTTGGTTGCACCCTACTTGCATTCCGGTTCCTTTTTGACACATGACCGTGCGATGAATGACACACACACTCTTTCACCATATCCAGCTAGGGGTCCGGGCCAGCACTGTAATTATCTGTGGTGCTAGTGCTAGGCCACGGGACCCCCTGGAAGAAAAAAATCCAGAATACTGGATGGTCAAGAGCTGGATAAAGGCCATGACAATAAGGGCCTTGGCATTGACTTCCCCTAATTTTGGTGAATCAAAATCACTGCTGGATGAGATATGTTGTTTCCAGCATTTATTATCCATCAGTATCCAGCATAATTTGGTACTTATTTATGCGATCTGGCAGCTGCCGGATCGTGTATAATTAACAGTTTCATGGGTGCAGTTATTTTTTAGGCAAAAATCGCATATCTGATGCCGGACGCTGGTGCTAAATGGCGCCACAGGTACTGCAAATGCGCGCGTATTTCGATATCTCCGCTTTTCGCTCTATAAAATCATGTGCTTAACATTTCACTGTGGTTGGTAGATTTTTGCCATGCATTTTTTGAAAAGTGAAGGCGCAGGAATGCGCCCTTGACCATGGAATGTAGAATCGCGTGGTCGCGGATACGCGATGCTGGTGCTTAAAGGGTTAATGGCTCTGATGCAGTGAACAACTAACTTATCATCTGTGAACCAGATAGCATCAACAAGATGTGCAGGATATTTTCTTAGCAGCGATTTGGGTCGTTCCAGTCTGGCCTTCCTAATTGTTGGCACCAGTCAGCAATTTGGTGCGCCACTTACGGAAAATAAAATTAATCTGATATGCAGCGCCACTTGCGCACGGAAAATTTGATTCTCTACTAATTAAACTAGTAGAACACGGCAACATTTCATTTAAATCAAACATTTTTCACGAAGTTGTGATATTTTTTATATTGTGGTTAATAAACGAAGATGAGGTTTTACTAGTTTTGTGCCTTTGTCGCAATTGACATAATATCGTACTGATACTCTGTATACGCATTCTAAATCACGGATTATAATTAAATTCTCGGAGCAACAAAAGGTCTCGAATGTAACTAATGGTATGTGGAAATTCTCAGGTTTTGCTGAAACCCATGTTGGAAAATCGACAATAGAGGTTCGATTGGTGTAAGCGCTGTAAACTAACCTGAGCTAGCACTGCTCGAACAACATTTTCCATTTGAAATGCCACAGCACACGTTACCGGTACCACAATCGATATTTCTGGTGCAAGTTTGTGTACTGGGACAGGAATTCGCCTTTACAACAGCGGCACACTTAGCTGAAAAGGAAACAAATATTTAATTTAAAAAAGTGAATTGCGCGAGGCGAATCAATGATCTTGACATACATAAACAGGATCTGAGAAATGACATACTGTTGATGACCGATTCAACCAAACTAAATATAGTGCCATATGAATTGTATACCTGGCGGAGCGTTGCAACACCTGTTGCCACTTTTGTCTCTGCAGCACTTGACGTTGGGTCCGCAATCCATGTCTGTTACACACGTTCTTGAGGGATCACTGGCCAGACTGTCGTTGCAAAAGCTGATTCCATTTGCCAGATCATAGCAGGGATCTATGAAATATGCAAAATTGCTTTTGAAACACTAAACAAAAATTAGTCCCTAATGAAATAAATCCCAATAAAATGAGTCCCTAATTTCAGTATTTGAGAATCACGGCACCCACGATAAACGCATAATGATGATTCAGCTGTTTCAGTAAAATACAATTGGACTGATATTTGCAAAAATTACATTCACATTCAAAAATTAGTCCCCAATGAAATAAATCACAATAAATCCTCGCTAAACTCAATCATAATCTATGAAACACACAATTCTACTACATTTATTTATAAATAATTGGAACTATTTTGGCGGATTACGACGGAGTCTGCGACTGTGCGAAGCCAGCCAATGAGATTTCTGCAAATAGAATTAAAATTGTATTTCACTATAATTGGTACTCCACAAGATGACCGCGCCCGTCATGGTATCTAGTATTTATTGTTGGTTTTTATATAAAAATTCTTTTAAAAAGGGCCGCACAAAACCTTGATATTAATTATTTTACCAAAAATCGCCGAATCGATCATAAAATCGGCATAATCGAGTGGCTCGATATTATCGATGCAGACGATAATCATTTTACGTGATTAATTATTCTACGTGCCCCTCACATAGGGCCTAAGCTCTGAGAGGGGTACAGACTTTTCCTGTTGTGACCCGTCACTTCAGTAAAAAAAAAATAAAAAAATTAACGGTGAAATTCAGAATTTGATCATCAATTTGGTGATTCATAAAATAAGGTTTTCAGAAATCCTCAAAAATTGCTCCGAAGTTGATGTTGATGTTGAGTACCAAAATGCAACCCAGTAAGTTTGAGAACTGTTTTTCACTGGTCCCTGCTGATGGTGAAGGAGAAAAATCATCATCAACTTTAGTCAACTGCACTACAGTCGTTCTGTACCCCTCTTGGTGCTTGGGCACTATGCGAGGGGCACGTCCAGTACCCCGGAATCAAAATTTTCGAGAGACCGCGCCAGGAATCGAACCTGGGACCGCCGAGCTACTGTCAATCACAATACCGATTGGGCTACGAAGAGACGTAGTTGTTATTTCTTGGTGAAAATCCAAATAATGTATAAAATAAAAGGGATTTTCTTTTATATATTTTTACCTATACGAGTTATATAACATTTGTTTATGCATAATCATATATCCACATTGCAGTGCAACTAGCGACTATCTATTTTGACAGGTGTCGGCACTTCACACTGATGGCCGCTAGCGATGCTAAATTCACTAAATTCTAATTCTACTTTATATAAATTAGATTAATAGGTGAAAATACTTTGGATAGTTACTTACGATCCACGATGATCGTGGGACTACCAGAAGTATTTGTGAGATTGAAAGAACGAACCAATTGATTCTCTTGGACAGGACAGACAGACAGGACTCCAAACAGTATCTTTACTCCGAAATCGGGACAGCACCGAAGGAAGACCAACCGAGTGGCGAACTCGTTTTTTATATGCTTTCGAAAAATATTGGGTTTCATGCAGACCTGGAGTTCAACAACGGACCCCTTTATTTCCTGCCCAGTGCTCTGCCAATTGAGCTACCGACACTACACTATACCTTTCGCAAATGACCAGCCTGTATACATACGCCACTTTGCATTTCATGCAGAAACCTGACTTCCAAAGTCATTGATGACTGATGATAATGGAAATCAAAATAAGCTGATGAAATTTGGGATAGAACTGTTCACACAGGCTTTGGTGATTGTCAAAGAATTGTTGCTCAATAATATATCTTATTTTACATCCATCTGTTAAAAATGAGATTCCGGAGGTTCGGCTTATTTGTTTGTGAACAGGCCTTGACCGCGTCGATAGTTTGAATTGCAGGATTATTGTCTCTGTCCTTTTGAGCGTTGTGTATCGGATGTGCGAACTGTGTCTCCTCCTTTCTTTCCTTTTCTATCAGAAACATTATCTTTCTTTTTTCTTCTCATTCACATTATAAAGTTTTCCAAATTTGGGGGAACTTTATCTGGGTAAAAATTCTTTGGTTTAAAAATTTAGGATTAATTGGCGTCTACCCCCAAATAGCCGCTGGATTTGTCCAGGCTTGGGGGTGGTCAGTGTCCTCCCATTTCATTAGGAGTGGGAGTGACGGGGTATGCCCCCATTAAAAAAATTATTTTAGCTGAAAGCCACCCGAAATGCAGGCGGGAAAGGTTAACGTAAGCAACGGGCATGTCCCCTGACTCCGCTATACTCTGTATGCTGGTTGTCACACACTATTTTGTCGTCTAAAGACACACTGTGAGTTCGCCACTCGGTTCGTCTTCTTCATTCGTTGCTTTCCCGAATTCACCATTTCCAATTAATATCATCCAGACGCCTTAACAAATCTTTCTCGTTAGTATCTATTACAATATAAATTAAAGTCAAAACCGATGGAATAAATATATATGTAAATGGTGTAACGCTGGACACGATGACAAAGAAAATCGGCTACAAGATCATTAATTAAATATATAAGTTGGAAAACAAAGATTTACTTCAAAATTTACTGTGAAAAATAAACATAGACAAAACTACAATAATTACCCACTGTAAAATAACCCTAGCATGCTACATGCTAGCATGCTATGTAGCTATGTGTAGCATGCTAGGGTTATTTTCATGATTTATTCCTGTTATTTTACATTTTTTGTCCTTGACACAGTCATTATAGTGTTTGTGTGCAATTGTATACAGTGAGTAATTATTGTAGTTTTGTCTATGTTTATTTTTAACTGTAAATTTTGAAGTATCTTTAGTAAATCTTTGTTTTTCAACTTCTATTTAATAAATGATCTTGTACCCGATTTTCTTTGTCATCAAGTCCAGCATTACACCTTTTACTTTTATATCTATTACAGTTGTGCAAAAAAAGTATTTACTAAATAATGGCGATTGTGGTTGGAATGGTAATTCAAACAATACATATTGCTACAGATTGCGTTGCTTTGGTCCTTAGTTTTGGTAAACCTTTGTTTGTAACTTGGTTTTTATACTTTCAAAGAACATATATGATTTTGGAATGTTCGCAATTGTCATATACTCGATCTGTTCTTCTCACCACAAAATAGGTTAAGTCTATCAAACTGATGTCGACCTATCATCACATCGACCGACCTTTCTGTAGGATCCGAAAATTAATAATATTCTTATAATTAGCAGAACTTTTTACAAAATAAAATAGAAATCTTTTGAACCGCTTTATCTTAAATCACAGTTTTATTAACGGGCGTATGTAGAAATTAAAAATAAATGTATGTATTTGTCATTATCAATTTTTGCTCTAAATAACCCAGAACTTTCTTGGAAGATAATTTGTTGAAAACATTTTGAATATTTGGCAATAGTTGAAATTGCCTGATGCTCATTGTAATGAATGCATGATCAGCAGAGCAGCATGATTCATTACCTGCGAACTTTTAGAGGCATTGCGATCAAAAATCGCTTTGGCGAATTGCTCATAAAATGTTCTTGCCAACCCACAAACTATTACCTGTTGCTGTGATGCAGCATTTGCTGGTACTGTCAATACCAGAACAGCATAATTGGCCGTTAGCCGTACAATTGGCATGAGCGGTGCATGTTGGAAATCCGTTGGCTGCGCACTCCTGCGTTGCCGGTAGGTAAGTGCAGCTCTCTAAGGAAAATATTGCGAAGGAGAATCGTATTAGAAGTTTGTATTGTTTAGTTTAGGTAACTGTACTACAACATTTTATGTACCTTTCTTGGTGCTTTGACACTATGCAAGGGGTACATTTTCACCAGCATCCCGGGATCGAATAATCGAGGACCCGGGACCGCCAAACCACAGTCAGTCGCAATACCGACTGGGCTACGACGAGACGTACATATAATTGAATAGGTTTTAAAACAGGGTACCGTCTAAGTTTATAGATACTGAAAGTTTAAATTCAGTGCAGAAGAAGGTACAATATATATCGTACGACTCGTCGTAGCCCAGTCGGTATTGCTACTGGCTGTGGCTCGGCGGTCCCGGGTTCGATTCCCGGCGCG
>JAQGBY010007107.1:0-12178 GCA_034698785.1 Mycogona germanica | reverse complement strand
GCGGACAGTGACATTGGGGGTTTCAATCGTTTTTGTTCTCATAAAATTGTGTTTGTACATCTAGTCGTTCTGTAACCTGTCTTATCAAGCTGAACTTCTTTCTGCTAAGGTGTAATATTTCTACAATTTCTGGGAGTCATAAAAAAGTAGGTCCCTATAAAAACATCACAGCTTTGTGAAAAATCCTTCAATTAAAATGAAATTTTGCAGTGTTCTACCAGACCAGAGTGGAACGACCAAGACTGGAACGAACTAAAGACCAGACTAAAACGATCCAAACAGCTGCTAAGAAAATATACTGCACATCTTGTTGATTTTATCCGGTTCACAGATAAGAAGTTGTTCGTTTCATCAGCTCCATTATACAGTTAAAACGATCGATCGTCATTATGTAAAGAAAGTATCATTTAAGAAAATGTTGCTGCTGAAAGACTCGTTCGCAAACGCCCAATAATTCGGTGATGGTGTCTGTTGGTGTTTTTGCACTCGGTCGAACTGGAATTAAACCAGGTTGAACCCGGAGTTAAGATCGATGAAAAATATTGCAGGGATGAACTTTTGACCAAAAAACTTCTCGGTTTTTTCATTTTTCAACAATCCCCCGGCAAAGCCCGCTCACCGTGCTCGAGGAACAGTTAAACCGCTGCAACGGGAAACGCCACAGTTGATCGAACTCAACCACTGACCACCAAACAGTCCGGAATTGAATCCAGTGGACTACAAAATTTGGGAGAGTTCTCCAGGGAAACACCAACATGTCGAAGATTGCCAATATCGAAGACTTGAAACTACGAATTAAGAAAGCTTGGATTGAACTTGAATTAAGAAAACATGGATCGACAACGTATAATCGATTCGTCAATCAAAGAATGGCGCGTTCGACTCCAGGCTTATGTCAAGGCCACCGGAGAATATTTTGAGCACATTTTATAATTTATTTTTGTTTCTACACTATTGTTCTATGTAAGTGCCAAATTTAATTTAAATCGAAGCATTTTTCACGAAGTTGTGAATTTTTTTTGGGGGTCTACTTTTTTATGACTTGGTGTTATATGGGGGTGCCACGATCTACATCCGTGCTCCCACGGCTCCCCGCGCTTATGGAAAAAATCTAATATGTTTTAATACACATGTTTACGTATAGATGTGGCTTCTCTGCCAAACTCAATCATGCCAAAATGGTGCAAGAGGGATTCGCTGGGAGGGCAGTCTCCAATCAATCTGCACGTAAGACCGAAATCCGTGTGCTGTGTTTTTCGTTCTATCGACCGCAGCTGATTGCCAGTATGCGAGTGCGCGCGACACTGAAACACCGAACGTATGGGTGGAAGGAATTATAAAAATTAACATCCATCCATCCAACCAACCAACAGGCCGGCCATAAGAACGCTGGTCCCTGTGTCCCGCAGACCAGATAACACCGAATAAGGTAAATAGCGAGCACGTAAGCCATTTTTACTATTTTTTAGCGAGTAAAACGTAACTTTAAACGTTACTTTACGGTCACCAAACATCCGGTCACGTCAGTATTTTTTTTAGACCCAATCGTTTAATGTAAGCCCGCATCTGAATTTATTCACTGTCACTGTACAGTATAGATTGTGCACGATCACTGATCAGCGAGCAACCTATATGCATATATGACCACGCTGTACTGTACGGAGACTTTATGCTCGGTTTCGTGATGAAATTTAGTTCGAAATCGGCTTTTCGGGAATTATGTTGGTAATGCCGTCCGGTAATCTCTGTGAAACTTGCACAGCCGGAAGCTAGACTATAGCTTTTTTTCTTTCTAGGGAAATGTTTGTATCACGCGCGTCGCTATTATGTGTCGGTTGAAAGGATTCCTCTCGCTCACCCACATAGTTTGCTGTAGGCTCGTTCGGACTTGCATGTACATATATGCACTTTCGTTTATTTACAGCCTGCGCGACGTTCAGGATATTATGGGTATATGAATCCAATATACTGTATAGGGACGTGTCGACATTGTCGGCTTCACGCAGGTCACATTGCGCAATGGGATTTCTAAGCACGGATTAAGGAGGTCGAATCGTTGAAATTCATCATTCATTAATACGAGCGGAGGTGGTTACGGTCTATCACTAGGTGGCGCACATTTCGTCATTTGGTTGATGATATGACAGCAGGTGGGCATTTCTTATTCAATTAACTTTTCTTTAATGTCGTAGATGAAGAAGCACAGATATCGTTTTCGAGAAAGGTTGACAACAGTGTAATTGAAGAGGTGAAAGCCAGATTGGTGCCACCTTTGACTTACGTGATATTTTCTTTCGATTGTTTCACAGATTCCATTTTTGCTCAAAACTCAAAAATTGAAAAAATCAACTTAAACTATCTGAATGACAAGTACCCCTTTTATGCCGCCGTTAGTTGCGCTGAAGTCCGCCAAATCACAGTTCGCCGTTATTGGTGCTAATGACGATAACCGAAAGTTATATTTTCATCGATCAGTTACATTTTTACACATTTTTAAAACAAATTTTCGTTTGTAAATGTTGCGCTTTACAGCTGTTTGGAGTACTTAAGCTATTTAGTGTACACTGTGCAGACTTTTTTATTTTATTTTTTTTTTATTTAAGGGGGGCATACCCCGTCACTCACACTCCTAATGAGTGTGAGGACACCGACCAACCCCAAGCCTGGACTAATCCAGCGGCTATGCGGGGCTGGAGACTGTTCATATAAGGTTACTTTTTGTGAAATCTCGGCTTTAAAAATTGACCACATTTCACATTCGATTGTGACTTTGTCATGTGCATGTACTCGTTTATCATGCGGCAATTTTTTTTTAAATTTATGTTTACGTCGTATCGGAGTTTCGTAATATTGGATACACAGTGGTTAGGGAAAAAAGAAAAAACATTCAATGTTATTCAAATTTTTTGTCTCCTTCAGTATTAATTTTTGTGGGAATATTCCATGTTCCACCTGAATCGCGCGCGGATCCCAAACTTTTGAAAGAAAGTCATTCCAAATGCTGGTTCTTATTGGCTGGTGAGTGGCGTTCAAAAAAAGATTTTTGAATGAAGCCGTCGGGAAATGCAAAATTGAGTGAGGATTATACACCCCTGGCAAACTTAATTTAAGTCGGCTCGAATTTTCAATATACAGCTGTTATTTCCTTTATCTAAATCATAAATTAGTCAAATTATTGTGCACATTATGACAAGTGTAGCGTGGTCAGTCAACGAGTATCCTACAAATATTCCTTTTGTCGTTTTGCCTCTGTAACGTTCGGATTATGTCACTATATACAGTAAACATACTCTGTCTATATACTAAGATATCATTGATTTTCTTTGAGTTTATATATATAGCGTTGTGTTTTCAATTAAAAACATACATGTATACAGAGTACTGTATTTCGAACCGAACTCAGTAATGACATTCTAGTTATTTTTTCCTCTAAAATGTGCGCTAATTCATGCTGAACGAGTCTTCCCTCCCTGTAGCAGCTAAATGGGTTGGCCCCCATAATAAGTTAGTGGTCATTCCAACGAAGTGGATAAGAAATAATCTATCCTGTTGACCTTCGCAGATACGATATCGTAGATAAAAAAATATTTTCGCCATAAAAATTCTTCGGAAGGAAGAGAAACGTAATGACCTTGCGTCTTTTTATTGTTTTATCTTCTCCGCCGTCTTATGCGTGCTGTGCTGAAGCACTATAGGTGGCGCACATTTCATCGTTTGGTCCTGGTGCCACTTGAGATAGTCGTAATCGACATAAAAGTTATTTCGCTAATCTACCATATCTGCAAGCGCAATTTGGACTTGAAAAATATTAAATAGTGTCAATCCTAATTTGACCGTGTGGCTTCTTCGCCCTGATATGAGTATTTCTGCCTGCTGTTGGCGGTGGGATCTTGAATGAGAGTCATTCGTAATAGTTTTAAAAACGATTGAAAAGCCGCCACAACTTAACGCACGGCCAAATTAATATAATTATGTCTTAATAAAAATGATTGAAGCGATTCATTAAGTTGTATGCATGTCCAGTCACCGGATCGAGGATGAGCTATTCTCGCGAGCCTAAACCACTATATTTTTTATGTGCAATTTTTGAAGGCAATTTTCTTTAGCTACACATCGTCCTTCTGCAATTTTTGCCAATTATCATGGTTCAGAAATTGTTTAACTTCATAAAGCACTTTATTCACTGCGTCATTTGATAAAACCTATGCCCACACCACGTACTTAATGTCGACCCACTTTTATACTGGAAAATGTGTCCCTTACGTAGTGCCTAAATACCAAGAGGGGTACAGAAAATCCTGTAAGTTAACTACAGCGAATTAAAAAATATATAAATATAATAAAAGCGACTTTCCGCCATCTTGTGAGACGGTGATTTGTGAGCACCTGAGGCTTCCTTATGTTCGCCGTCATCTATGATCCGGTCGGTACTGCCATTTGCCACCAAAAACGGCAATAGACGGCAGTTCATTGATTGCGGCGTAAGGACACCACCTGAAGAAGATTGTATTTGTGCGCGCCTGCCTGCAACTAGAGTCCACGTCCCCGTTTTTGTGTGTGACGTCAGTGCACGCCGCATGACAACCCCCACAACACACGTGATCGCGTGGAACTCGATGTGCAACTTAAAAAGAAGGTATCATTAATTTTTTAAAGTTAGGCAATTAATCCCACTTGTGCTGGGTCGCGACCGAAATTATACAGGCATAGCTATTTAATTAGCCACTATCGAGCAACACTTTGGTTTCGGTAACCCTTCATAGTTCGATTGTTCAGTAGACTAAGTACTTTCCTGCGACTATCAGTCATTCCTTTGGTTTTCGTTAGCCCTTCATAGTTCAAGCGACTACTTTCCTGCGACTCTGTTCACTAATATAAATTAACCACTGATTCCTTAACTGCACAAGTGCATAATGTTCATTACTCTCTTATTATATGTAACTTATCATTTCTGAATTAACCACTGATTTGTCAAACAATTGCGTCACGTTCATGGGCTATGTCCGTCCTTGTGTCCTACCTGCTTGTCCTTTTAAAAAAATAAGAGTATGTGGTGTATTGTGTGATTGCATTGCTACAAGGGGCAGCAACATACTCGCCCACCACCAGAGGGTAGTACTTGCCAGACTGGCTGATCACTTTACTGTGCTTCGTCGGTTCGAGACCTTTTTTATCGTGTGTGTGACGTCTCGCCCGCGGCATTGACACCAATACTTATTGTTCCTTCCATTCCGAAGGAATCTTCCATTTCTTTCGTTTGAATAATTCCAGAGGTCCCTGCTGGGATTGAACCAGCAGTCACGGCAACTCTCTTAGACTATCACCGTGCGGTTTTGCGCTAGTAATGAATGAAAAAGGGAAATGCTTTGTCAAGTTCATTTGAATTCATTAACATTTTATTGGTTTCAGTGTCGACTGAATGCATTGTAGCCACGAAACCTTGTTCTTTTCCAATCCAATTACTGGCCAGGTACCGTGAAGATTTGTCACGGGCCGATTGGTGGACGTTTCAGTGCGTGTGTTCAAAAGCTGCTGTAGTACGCGCCTGGCTGGCTTTCTGTGCGGACGTTGTACAGGAAAAATTCGGTAGGCTGTTTCAGGGATCTTTCCTAGCCTATCCTTTTTGTGTTGTTGGCTACAATGACTTTTTAATTCTCGCCCGACGTTGCAATTTGGCATTGACGTCAATGGGCTGTAGCTGCAAGTTGAAAAATTGTCTCTGCGCACCATATAATTTGAGAGTAATTAGCGGCCAACTAAACGTACAACTGTACTAAATGGAGACCTTGTTCTGCATTGTTGAGCTCCTCTTTACGGTATATAGAGCCTCAATTATCCGGACTTCAATCATCCGAGCATTCGATTATCCGGACGTGTCCCAAAAAAAAATTAATGTGAACGAGTCAGATGCCGGATGAAGGGTGAATACTGCAGTTCCATTTGGGATCCTCACCATGTGGGGCTTGCAGGGGAAATTGAACTGGTTCTGCGAAGAGCTGTGAGATTTGTTAGCTGGAGATGAACCTCAAATCCAGAGCCTTTTAAAATAAATCCATTATGTCCCCAACTGGTCTTTTGACCCCCGCCATAGGCCCCTCTCTTGGGGGCTGCTTGCGGGTAAAATTTGTAATTGTAATCTCTTGATCAGCTTTTGAGGTCAGAAATCATTTTTTTAGAACAGTTCGTTAAAGGTAATTTGTATTTGGAACGTCTTTGGCGAAATCGATACAAATGAATGTTTACTTTTCAGAAAATCTCCATCACGTTGGAATGACAATTAAAAAGCAGGCAATGACAATATTTAGAATAAATTGTCGCGTATATCGTATTGGATCATGCAGAAAGCTTTTAATTTTAAGTTATTTGTTCTTATTGCAGCTCGTTTAAGCAGACATGAACAAACGGGATTTTCGACTTCTGGCACTCTGGCAAACTTGACCATAAAGCAAGTGAGGCAACTGAAAATCTTCAAAAAAACGTTCCGGACTTAAAAAAGGAATTAATGCACTTGTATCGCATTGGCCCAATTTAACACACATCATAAATGGCCATATTACTCGCTGCAGGTGTTATATTCGATGTTATTGAGGTCCCAGAGTCAGAGTAAACATTATGGTGCCATTTTGGCCATTCAATCTAATCATTTACCATCAGGCATCCAACGCTCGCGAAGATTTATTTCATCATATTCTCCGCAATATGACGCTGTTCCTATAGCCATCTGTATTGGTGGCCACCTGAAGGCCAACTCCAAAACCTGTACGAATCCGCCATTCTGTGTTCGGAGGTTTGTTTTTTTGGGCAGTTGCTCTGAAGGTTCGTCGGAATTAATCCCCAACAACCAATTGGATTGGAAGTTTGCAAAGAATTTTCTTTTTGCCCGACTTGGAAGGCTTCTGCGCGCATACACGCAAAAAAAACCAGATCCGGCAGCAGGCGTGTAGGCCAGCTGGCCAACATCAGACCGACGAAAATGCGCAAAGCCAACACGGCTATATACATGGCTGTAATGGTTTTTTCTTTTTTCGTCGCCGCCCGGCGCCGCTATCTGAATTTCATCAATCATCTGCGTATACACTTGTGGCTCGTCGTGTCTCATGGCTTTTCAGTTCTCGTCAGGGTTATACTCCGTTTAGCCTTCGCGTGGTCTGCGCTCTTTCAGGGTTTTGGCTTCCTTGTGTTTCACCTGGTACAGCGTGCTCACTATTCCGGTGGCGCTCGGCAACAATTTGAAAATTGTTTACTGTTTTTTTGTCAGAAAAATGGCAAAGGTAATTACTCATCAACCCTTAAGAGCAATTTGCACCACGGGTGTATGGCGCCACTGACCCTCAGGTTTCAATTGTTGACGCTGTAAAGGAACAAGGGTGCCCTGATAATTATCTTATTTCATTGGCGGTACCTGCATCGATATCTGTAGTTATCATCAAGGATGTGCTCGCTTTTCACTCGTGGGTTTCGAAATGCAAACTTGATATGACAACGAAAGAGTCCAAAATGTCCTTCCTATATATCTGAAGAGTTATTTGAAACATGTTAAAATCGTAATAGCTTAGTCTTCTTACACAGCAGGCATTCTTGGGGTTCGAATCTTTCCCTTTTCAACAAAATATTAGGAATAGGAAGGACGTTTTTATTATGTAAAATAAAATGGGAGTTTGTGGATTTGGTAGCTTAGTTAATTCATTTTTTTAAATATTAGCTTACTATTTATAATTAGAACGTTAACTCTTGTTCGTCTTTCCTCGTCCGGCGTTGTCCCGGGCACAACTCCCATTTTATTTTACATTACATTTTTCTCGTTAAAATATACATGTATGTGTGTTATTGTTAAACCAGGGTCATTTTTTAAACTTCGTGCTTGTGAGAGGTGGGCTTCTGCGAATACTGAATCAACGGGAAGCATTTCGGAACAACAAATATTTGTGCGCGAATGTATCGAGGCCTTGTGATGGTAGACTCCTCCTGTTGAGTCAATACCAACCCGAAAAGCGAATTTCTATTTTTACACGACGTCACCTTATACAGGTACATATACAGGTACAGCAGTCCTTGTTGACATCTGCCGATATACATGGCACCAATGAGCTCAAATATTAATCAATTTGTTGTGTTGTCACTGTTGTGTAATATCCTATCTACTTGTTTGTGTGTATAGGGCCTGTACGCGGCTGAGGATCGATGCAGTTGCTAGCCACAAATGGCGAAAGCGAAAACTGGAAAAAGTTTTTATGTTCGGCCTATCACTTCATGTGCGATGCATATCAGAATTGTCAATATGCACTACCGGTAATTACACTGGCACTTTGCTTGTCCCAATAATAAATGTGTCGTATTACGTATCTGTGACGTACTCGCTCGTCTAAGTCGAGCTACAGGTGATGTCATGAAGATCGCAACCAACTCTTGTTTGATTTCAAGATAATTTATAATGAAATATATATCTGTGGAAGTTTATATTTTTCTCAAATTTGAGTGCAAGTACATGTCACAGAAACTGGCATCGAAAACATAAAAATGAGTCCAATAGATTCTTCTCAATCACACTGATTTAACTTGACGAATTCCCAAAATTACAATTGCTTACTACGAGTATAAACATAAAAGTAATTGTGTACAAAAATTACAGATGTAACGTCACGTTTGAGATGGTATTCCGATGGTGTACATTTGTAGTTGACTTACTCGCGAATTTATTGTAGCAGCAATAACTGTTTTAGTAAATTGGGAAAAATAATTTCATTTCCCATAAAAAAAACACAAATCACTGTTCAAATTTGTGTTGTCACCCAGAAGTTAAGAATCACTGGAGTGGTTTTTGGGGATCGATTCCTGTCGCTGACGTGTGTTTTGTTGGATCCGGCTGTTTGTGAACGCCAGCACAAATTGTACTTGAGTGGTCGAACAGTCTGCAATTTTCATAATTTTTCATCAAGCAATGTCAAACCGGCGAAATCTAGCACCGATTTAATGGCAGCGTCATACAGTGGCACTTCCCATTGTCCAACTGGCTGACCAGCTCTGGTTGCCGGAGGAGGGCCGCTAATGACTACCTATCTGGGGGGAGGAAGGTTATTATCAGTCTATGACCGTCTTTTGCACCAGCCAAGAACTGTTCCCGGGTAACGAGGGGGCGTGGTCGCTCGTTACCCCGGCTCGTTCACCGCACGCGTGCATAATGAGAGTATCGACCGCGGGCGCCCCGTCTCCCGCGCATGCCGTCGATGCTCGATACGCCGCCCGCGCGTCGACGCCGTCGTCCCGCACTCGGCGCCTGAATAATAGATGAGCTATCTGAGAAATGGTCATTCCCTGATCGACAGTGTTCAACCGTTCGCATTATAGAGGAATTTTTCCGACTTCGGAAGGAGGGAGACTTGCTGGGGGTTGGAATCAGGAATTTCCCGGTGTCTAGGTGGGTTATTGTTAGCGCGGGATCCTTTATTCCTGTCCGGGAGAGCGTGACTTCCGCATGATGATGTGTCGTGCTGAGCGATTCTAGCGGCGGAAGTTGGATGAGTCGTTATGGGCCTTTTAAACCCCATACCTTTGAAGAAAGAAAAAAACAGAAGGGAAAATTTGAATTGGACCCACTTTCCCTGGATTGGCGCTTACGTGTTGGAATCAATTCAGCTGTTATGGTTGTAACATTTGTTTCTCTTCAGATGCGGTTCCTGCTCAGAAATATCGAGTATTTAAAATGAGTTGATTAATGCAGATCTCGCAAATTTGGAGCTGGAAATAAAACTAATTTTTGGCAGTGTTGATTATCGTTAACGAATTTAACTCGTCCTAAACAATATTCGGCCCGAAGCACATGTAAGTTTTAATAGGTGATCCAAGTCTGGCGCCGGCGCAGCGTGATCTATGTGCTTATGTGGCGGGCGAGTCGCTGACGTCACATATCATATGCCAAGTGAAAGAGGTCTCGAACCGACGTAGCAGACTGAGTGGATCAAATATGGCAGTTGCTTTCCTCTGGTGGTGGTGGTGGTGGGCCAGTACTGCGTTTGTTCAACAAAGTGTGCCAGTTAGGATTAGAATAACGTATTTTTGCTTCTAAAAAAATTGACACTTTCAATATCTTCTCGAACCACCATTATTCTATGTCTGTTCAACTCGTAAACTGAAAGAAATTTCACCAGATTGTCTCAACAGTCCTGGAGTGCTAATGTTTAAAATTATTTTATCCTCAGTTTATAGTGTCATGAGTCACAGGGATTATGTTTGTTCCTGTGGTCGTAGAAAAAGCTCGCAACTGTGGCGAGGCACACACCCTTAAGTTCACCACGATTACCGCTGGGAGTCGCGGTTACGCGACTCGTTCACAGGCGGCGCGCAAAGTGACGCGTGACACTCGTACCTGCGCCCCATATACGCTCCGAAGAACGTTAAATGTCAGGGGCTATGGTCGGATGGTTTAGGGTAGCTATGCTCGACCAATAATTCAGGATATTCAGAAACTCTCAAAAAATTGGCTAAACATAAGCGCTTAATTTTTTTAAAATGTATATTCATTCTAGAATCGGTGATTCTTTGGAAAAGTGAGTGAGCAACCAAAACAAAAAGTCGTCTTAATTTTTAATTCAGTTTATCTGTAGAAAAGAGTTGAAAAATCTATTTAAAATTAGGCATTATTTTGATAAATTCTCATCTCGTTTAGAAATCTGGGTTGGTTAAGGTCTTTGCACTTAGTGCTTTAGTATCGTTTTTAAAAAGTCCATCCGCAGCTGCGAAATCCTGATGTTTGCCAAGAAAAAGCTCCCCGCGTGCTTTCCCTGCAGAGTTCCCAAGCATTGCGCGGCAGCTAGACCATTTTTTGTAAAGGGCAGCTGAGCTCATTTCGGAGGTGCAGTGGTCCTGTTGCTGAAATTGAACGAAGAGGTTTCGAGTGGTCGTGTGGGTAGCGTTTTTTCTTGTGGTTTCGATTCCGGCCGACACCTTCGCAATTTTTCGGGCGAGAGAAATTTTGTCACGCCTTTCGGAATGGAAGCAAAATCATAAGCCGTGCCTTGTACGATGTCGGGACGTTAAGGATCCCTTTCCTAGGCAGTCTATTTTTGGCAAAATTACCAGGGTATCCCCCCCTGGGATGTTATAAGATGATCATCAATTTTGCGATTTACGTGATCCAATGGTCCAATGGATCTAATGGTCCAATGATTGTTAATTTGATGCGCTTTAAGCGTGAGAATTTTTTATAAAATTGTTATAAAACTGTATCACAGAAGCGCTAGAAGCAGGGGAGTCAAGCCGACCGCTCTTGGAAACAATTTAAAAAAGCTTGATTGTAATTTTCTTTCAATATATTTTTGAGCCTAGTTGCGGGACCCTAAAAAGCCAGGGACACTCATCTGCCTCTAGGTTAACCCGGCCCTGCATGTTAGCTGTTGAACCCGACTGCTTTATTTCCATTCCGAAGGTCTCGGTCAGGAATCGAACTCGCGATCACGGGAATAGCAGTTCATCATGGTGAACACACGCGAACTCCCCTGCTTTGACCAGTGTTCAGTTTTAAGGTTTAGTGCTGGTCAAGTTTAATAATGTGCATGTAGGCTCTCGTCTCAGAATTTAGGGGTGACCCGATAGATGTCCACGTCTCATATCTCACGTTCGCTTTTACAGGTGGTGGTGATGATGGAGTGGGCAAGGTCGTCGTCATCGTCATTGTCACCGCTGTCACCACTGCCGCCGTCGCCGCCGGGTGCCGGCCATTGGTAACTGCGGCTGCCAGCCGCCGTCCGCCGAGTCTCAGGCGCCGCCGTCGCCGTCGCATTCACCGTCCCGTTCCTTGTTCGACTCAGCCAACATGCTCATCAAGGAGTATCGCATCGCGCTGCCACTCACCGTCGACGAGTACCGCATCGCCCAGCTCTACATGATTGCCGTGAGTATATTATTTCTATATCAATTGGTGGCTCAGGATACGGTGGACACCATTACCGGTGAACCTCCTTAACAGAAGTTTATTTTTGGGATCAGGATCAGGTGATCTGTCGTATTGACGTAATATAAATAGAATATGATGTTTGATTGAAAAGAGATAATATTAATAACTAATATCATTATATGTTAGGTGCTGGACGCACCAAGAGAAACCGGCGACGATCGAGACAAAATAAAATTCACACGTGGGTAACAGCCTAATGCGTTTATAGTCATAGATCCAAAAATAATC
>JAQGBY010007106.1:0-12179 GCA_034698785.1 Mycogona germanica | reverse complement strand
GTGCTGGAGTGTGGTGACACTGACAAACTTTCTGCTTCGGCAGTCATCACCAAACTCGAGGATGAGTTCCAGCACCGCCAAGAGAGAGTCAAGCCTAGCCAGGGCCAACCGGCTGCTGGCAAGAAGCCCGCCGCCAGAGACATGGCTCTGCAGGCCAAGAAGAGTGGATCCAAGCGCCAAGGAGGCGCTGGTGCTGCTCCTGCTGGTCAGGGAGGAGGTGCTCCAGTGGTGGAGACTCGCTCCTGCTTTAACTGTGGTCAGAGGCCATCTGCAGTCGGATTGCCCTGATCTGCAGCCACCGCTCAGTCCGGCGGTGGACGCCGCCATCGCTCCGGTGGATCCAGGGAAGCCACCCCACAGCAAAGCCAGCAACAGCAGCAGCCACAGCAACAGCAGTCAAACCAAACCTCCAGCAATTTTGCATTTGGAGCGGCCGGTTGGTGACCACCATGGAGGTGGCTTACCACCAGGCGTGCGCCAGCTCTGACTGTGGAGCCTCTTCTTTGAACAGTTTGTGTGGCATGTCTAACCGCTGGTGTATCGACTCCTGCGCTTCCAGCCACATGACACCAGACACGTGGAGGTTCCGGTACCTCGACCCAACTTCATCAGCTCCAGTGGTGTTGGCTGACCACACCCAGCTGGATGCCTCCGGTGAGGGGCAAGTGAACTTGACTTGTGCTCTCCCCAATGGTGGCACCAGCCACCTGGAACTGATCGGAGCCCTCCATGTACCCGAGATAGGAGTCGGCCTGCTCTCCGTGCGCCGGATGACGGCCGCCGGCCTGGACGTTCTCTTTCGTGGAAACTCCTGCACTGTCTCGTCCCCAGATGGTCGCCTGGTGCTGCAAGGGCGCAGCTCGGGCCCCACCAGCTTGTACTGGCTAGACGAGAGCCACACAGACATGGTGTCTGGATCGTTCCAGCAGCCGTCTGCTCCTGCCGTGCCGGAGCAGCACCACACCGCCCATGTAGCCACCACCTTGCAATGGTGGCACCGTTGGTTTGGACATCGGGATGCGGCTGCCATCCAGCAGCTGATGAAGGAGAGGTTGGCCACAGGACTTGGTCAGGTCTCCACTTCCGATGTTGAACAATGTAGGCGGGATTGTTGCGCATGTGTGCAGGGCAAGTTGGTGGCTATCCCCTTTCCAACGAAGGTGACACGGGCCAGGAGGCCCGGCCAGCTCATCCATGCCTACGTGTGTGGCCCGATGAACCGGCCCACGTCGGGTGGGTGCCGCTTCTTTGTCTCGTTCGTGGATGACTTTTCATGCTTCACGGTGCTCCGCCTGCTGAAGAGGAAGTTGGAGGTGGCTGCCATGGTCAAGGAGTTTGTCGCTGCGGTGATGGCCAAGTTTGGACACGCGCCGGCCGTCTTATGGACAGACAACAGAACAAAGTTCACCGTCGACCACCTACAGTGCTCCCTCCGTGCAGCGGGGGTGGAGCATCACCTGTGAGATGTTGTGGCTCAGGCAGTTGCTAAAGGACTTGCTGCTGCCCCAGCGTGCCGCTACTCTGCTCCACGAGGACAACCAAGGAGCCATTGCGATGGTGGACTCGGATAGATCAACGGCCAGGACAAAGCATATCGATGTTTGTCACCACCAGCTCAGGGATCTTCGAGAGCAGGGTGTCTTGGTGCTCCGGTACTGTCCAAGCGAAGATATGCTGGCAGACCTGTTCACCAAGCCCCTCCCTCGAGAAGCTCATGAGCGAGTGGTGAGCGCTCTTGGGTTGAACTAGTCTCATCATTCTTGGTTGCCTCCTCGCCTTGATGGATTGTCAAGACGAGCCTTGTGTTTGCCATGCCACCTCGCCAGGGCCAGGTGGCCTGTCGCCATTGCCAGCTCACCTGCAGCAGTAGAAGAGGGAGAACTTTTACCAGTGTTGGAGGGTAGTGGGGTAGCATTGTTTATCTGTTTGCTTGCCCCCTCCCTCTGCTGATTGTGAAGCCCCTCTTGCCCCAGGTGTAGATCTAGTCGTTCTAGTGTTTTGGTTTTGTGGAGGAATGGCACCTGTGTGTGTGTGGCGCTCGCTGCCGGGTCTAAAGGTCAACTCGGCAGTGAGCGTGTCGCCGCCTCATTGGCGGCGAGCACGTCACCAGTTTGTTTGGCGGCGTGCGCACTTGGTTTTGAGTCTGGTCGTCTCGCTCGAATGGAGCGGGATGACGGGGTGTGCGTGGGGCAGCCAAGGGGGCCACCACGCACACCTACACCACAGGAATTGTTCCTGTGGTGTACTGTGCAGGTTGCCAGCCCAAAGGGCAACCTGCACAGCCGAATCATATAAAAGGAGCCAGTCGTTCTGGCTACTCACTCGTTCTGTCGTCAGTCTCTGCACTGTACAGTCGCTCTGTGTTTGTTGTCTCAGTATGAAATAAAGTCGTGCTTATTTCACTGCCATCACTTTGCCGGTCTTATTAATTAACTGCAGCAGCCCCCTCTACAATTTACAAAGTTTTCCAACACACTAACTTTGGCCCTAGTTCTACAAGAAGTAGATAGAAACACTAAGTCGGGCCCAACTTCCTCAAAGGAAGTGGACACTAACTTTGGCCCTAAATCTACTACTCCTGCCAGCACACTATTCTCTGCAGAGAGGTGCAGGGCCCATAACCTGTTGAATTCCTGGTGTGGATGGCCTGGGCAGCAGCCCAGGGCACAGCAGAAAGTGTCCCTCCAGAGACAGTGGTTGGGGGCAGGTTGCTGTTTCCTATCGGCACTACACTCAGGCAGCAGGCAGAAACAGCAGTTGACTTGACTTAGTTTATTCTCTAGCAAGCAATACACACTCTGCACAATGTGAGCTGTTCACCAGCTCGAAGACAAGTGGCAAATACCAGCAGCAGTGCCAGTATTTATATACAGGGACGTGTAAATTTGCACACACCACTGCATACACATATGCAAATTAGCATATGAGAGTGAACGGGCTCAGCCGGCAACCTTGCACTTGGCAGCCAGCTCAGTATCCAAGATTCACCACCGCATGGTGAACCTTGGATGCACTTCAGTGCCAACTGAGGCATTATGTCCAACAAACAGTCATGCCTCAACAACAACAGTGGCTCACTTGTAACCTATGATAAATTCAAAGTCCACAAATACAATTAAAAGGCTAGCTGGGTGCAACGTGATAATTAAAATCATAAATAAAGAAATGAATGTGGCAAACAATAAAATAAAATAGAAAAGAATGATGATGCAACCAAAAAACAACCCCCAAAACTATGCATGAATAAATAAACAAATTGGAGACCTTGCAAAATCCTCCAGGATATAAATTCATTATGATCATAGTATTTAAATAGGGTGCATGTGTAAATAGAAAAACAAACACAAATTTGAATAAATAAATAAATTAAATAAACAAATGCCCTTCTCCAAAATCACTACACCTTTTATAAGAGCACATGAACTTGTCAATTTACTTTTGTCATAACTTTCTAGAATATTCTGGAGGCTTGGACCAGTATAAATACAAGCACCAGCACTGAGGACAACAGAGACTGGCCTTAACAGAGGAGCAAGCCAACCAGCTCTCTGCAGCCCCACCAAAGCATCATAGCTTTGCCTGCTCGATAAGCACGACAGGCCCCATTAGGCCGAACAGAATGGGATTAGGGCAGAAGCAGTTCCAGCATGCCAAATATAAAGCTGATGGCTTCTCAAACAATACACCGATTAAAACATTAATATGAGTTATTTGATAGGTGGTTGCTCAAACCAGCTTACGTACACAATGCGTTATTTTATTCCAATCCGCAAACACATGCAGTAATATAAAATGGAAGGCATTTCATGAACAGCACAACCACTACAACCAAGAAAATGAATCGAATTATCATAAAATCGAATTTGTGAAAATTCAACGAATACTGGTGATCTACATGCAAAATATTAGAAATTGACAAAAAATGACTTCAAATCACTTCAACCCACCCTCCCGAACTTAAGAGGAAGCTAACATAGTGACTAAGTGAGCTCCTCTTAAGTTTTGTAAACGTTTTCGTCTCTAAACTCCTCCCTTGAAAAATTCTTTAACATCGTGCAGGTCCTATGGATTTTTCACACGACACTTTCAAATGCATGTTTTACCCATTATAAGTGTGAACAAAATCACCTGAAATAAACAACCTCTGAAATAAGGACACGTTAGACGTTTTGAATGACACGAGAAAATATTTGAATACGAATTTATAGAACCTACAAATCCGGTCCGTAATCATAATTTATTTTGTTTCACCACGCTTGGAGCACATGCAGGGACTTCGCAGGCAGTTTCGCGACCACAGAGACTAAAGACCACATGACTGATGTGCACGTGTTTGCTGTGACAGCCGAGAAAAGTGAAACGTTCGTTCCGCAATTTACAATTTTAGCGCCGGTGCCATGTTTCGTCAGGATACTAATTGTAGCACCATCTAAAACCAATTATATAAAATGGTGCCGAAGTACGCCGAGTCGGATATTTGGTTAAGCATAAGGAAGGCTAGGATAGAGCTAGCTAGTATTCAGACAGTTACAGTAATAAATAGTAGGATATATCGTTAACTGTACCATAGTAGAAATGGACGATTCTGATTAATTAACAATTTTAAAAAGAAGTCTGGAACACAAACCTAACTTACGCAGCTGTATGTTTTTCTGGAATCTTTAGTAGTTGTTTTGCGCTTTCGGTCGGTTCAAGTTATGCGGATTACAGCAAACTTACCAGATGGAACATCCGGCCGTGTTCTAGCGAATCAAATGAATGTATGCATCTTCGTTTTGGATACTTGAAAATAATTCTCTCGTCAATGTAGGTCAATTCTGTTATGTCCGTGAAAGCGGTAATGGACTTTGCCCTACGGCTATCTGACCACATGTGCTCGACCCTCCCGGTCTCCCATTTCGGTTTAACTTTTCAGTTTCTTCATTTGAACTTGGGCATTATAGCACCGTTGCTTTCGAACTCATCTGAGTGGGATTCTGTTGAAAACGTTCGTGTGGCCCAGTAAGTAAACGATCTCAATTTTAAATGTCTTCAAATTATTTTCGGCGACTATGACGGAGTGTAGCGTTGGTCAGCGAGGAAATATTTTCAAATATCCACCATTACTGTAACTGTCGGAATACTGGCTAGCTCTATCCTAGCCTTCTTTATGCTTAAAACCAATTATTTTGTGAAATCTAGGAATTGTTCGTATCAGAAATAAAACGAAGCGGTTTCCATCAAGGTGCACAAAGGAAAAAGAAAATTTTTGTTAGCTGTTTCTTTTGCTACAGGAGCGCTGTTTTCTACGTAAAATACATGCACGTCCTTGTCACAAAACGATGTCGTCACATTCAAAACGTGGCCATTCAAAAAGTAATGTATTGCTAATAAGTGTGTAAGATCTAGATTCTAGACTCTAGAATCTATCCTTCCTCTTCCTTCCCTTCCGTCGACCAATGAGAGCGCGCCCTGACAATACCCAATGGGGAGTAGGGGTGGCGCTGGAGGTCAAGAACCGAGGCTTGGTCAGCGCTTCTCGCCCCAAGCTCGGTGTCACTTCTTCCCGACCAATTGACCATGCTGGTCACTTCGCTCTTGTCAACTGACCAAACTGGTCTAGTGTGTGCTGAATGAATACAATAATATTTTAAACAAATACCTCCTGGTCAACTTCACAGTGCTTGTTGTCTTTAGTTTGTGAGGAAAAATGAAATTTATTCCTGCGATGGGAAAGTAAATTTGCAAACTGAATTATGGACGAATATTAAGAATTGCCGAACAATCATTCTGTGAACTCATAACTGATATAATGTGATTTCACGTGGAATTCGAAATTTTGCGAATTTCTACACCATCCAATTGACTTTCAAAAATTTTGAACTTCTCGCTCACAAAAATGGATAATTCGTCAAGACTCTCCGCATTTGATATTGCGCTCACTGAATACGTCGTTTGCTGAAATCGTCTCGAATGAACTGGATTCGTTCTGCGTTCAAGTTTTCAACTGTGCAACGCATTGAGAATTTCTATTCGACCAAATAGGATCTTCCGGCAATCCTTGGTCAGTGAAATGAAGTTTTCATCGACGACTTCTGGAGAAGAAAACGGTGCGTCAATTCATTTGTGGATGAGAGTCATCAAGGCGGATTTACCAGAGTGTCGGATTAAGAAATCTGGACGATCAGAGGATGAGAGATCGTATTTGCCAGTAGAGTAAGAAGGGGTCGCTCCCCACCAATCAAATTGACAATTAATTTAAAAGTGATTATTTGTTAAGGGAAATTTGAAGTGTGAGGGAGGACAAATGTTTCATATGAGTATTGTTTGGGATTGATTTATGAAATGATTTAAGATCAAAGGATGGAAATTAAAAGGGTGGTATATTTTATCTGAAATCAAGGAGTGTTTTCTTTTGTGCCCATAAATTGTTGATTTTTATTGTTGCAGAATCAGGGGGAGTTATAATTGTTGAATGATTCATAATTAAACACCCCACAAGTGTGTGAAATTTCATTTGATTCGATTAATGTTTTCCAATTTTAATTGTAAATTTTAAAATAAAAACATTTTTTTTTAGTCCACACTATGACTAAAGAATATATACTGACTATAATTTACTATGACTATATACTGAGGGTTTTGATAAGACGTCTGTGTAAATCGGAAATGGTGAATTCGGGACAACACCGAATGAATAAGACGGTCCGTTTATTATAAAAGCAAATTCGTCACTCTTTTCGTCTTATTCATTCGCTGCTGCCCCAATTCACCATTTCCGGGACACTATACACAGTATGTACATTTGACATTACCCCAAGTCGATTCCTCCATCGGTTAATTATTCAAGAAAACTGAAAATACTTTGTACTTTGCATGCCAAGCTACTGGTATTCGACTGACTGACTGGCTCGGCGGTCCCGGGTTCGATTCCCGGCGCAGGCTCTCAAAAATGTCGATTATGGGGTACTGGTTGTTCCCCCTCGCATAGTGCCTAAGCACCATGAGGGGACGTAACGCCTGTAGTGCGGTTTACTACAGTTGATTGTTAAAAATTATATATATTTTTTAAAGTAATGTTAAGTGAAAATGGACGAAGTTATGGAAGATAGAGCTTAATCGTAGTTCAGAAACCAGAAATCACGGTAAGAAGCCCAGGACGCTAGAAATTGAGAACAATTGTCTCTCAACATTGCATATGGCAACTAATTTCGTCAAAAATATTCAGCAATGTTATTACAATTTCGTGGCCACTAACTGTCATTAAATTTGATGAATTGGACAAACAAGAAAAGGGATGGTTCACCAAAGAGTTGGCAAATTTGAATGAATGATTCAATTCATAGTTTAAAAGTTTGTTTCGTGAATAAATTTGAAACATCTGAAATCGAAAAGTAAACAAGAAATGATCTATTTTTTGCATAATATTATGAACAGCAAAGGGTAAATTCGATTTCGAATGCAACCACTTTCGACTTACCTCACTCCTAAGTTGTCCTTGAGGGATGGAAGGCATAGTGTAACTTAGTAACAGTAGCAGTAACAGGGCAGTAGCTGAGTAACAGTGCTGTTTACCTTGCAGCGTAGAATTGGCGTTTAATATCTCTTCTGCTGTTACATGTGATGGTCGGAGGTGGCGTTGGTAATGGTGACTGTGCTTGTTCTGGTAGCACGGAAACAGCGAAAGTGAGAGGACGAATGCCCAATGATGAAACACGCTACTTGAGCGGATAATCCGATGTTTTTGCAACCGAGAAAATGTCGTCATTCATTAGACATTGCTCTTTCTCGTCAAAGGGGCCTTTGACCTGCATTTTATGGTGTCATATCGCTAACGCCCTACCCTCCCCATTTATCCCATCCGGCCTCATTCATCATTGCTTGTGGGTAGATATGAAATTGAAATCCGTGAGTCACCCACCCAATAACAAGTCATCAGTGCTGTTCACTCGATTTGATGGTGGTTCCAGCATATCCCCATGATAGTCCAGTGAAATTGTCTCGGTGTTTTAGGTTCCATGACAGTTCTGGGCAACAAGATTTGAGAGTCTTTGTTGAGGTAGGCATTGTTGGGAACTAACTTTGATGTGATTGCCCTCTGTTATAAAATACCTCTTCTGAGAAGGTCATCTGTTGACTGTTGTGCAGCGCAACGCTTTCGAACGACAAGATGTGAGCTGAGAATGGAAACTGATGAGCACGGAAACTAACCGTCTGTTGCACTTGCAACTATTTCTCCTGCAACAAATCGATCAACGAAAATGAGTTGAAATAATCATACGATGACAAACTCTGGCATGTACTGCCAGAAGAGAATAAGGGCTCATGATCAGTTCACTACTGGGACAGTACATCTTGATTGTTGACTTCTGGATGACCCTCTGCTGGATCGATGACAACAGCAAACCAGATCCAGAAGTTTTTTGTTCAAATAAAACAAATCACGAATACACAAATACAAAGTATAAATGTGCATTTGCAACCTGCGCTTTTGAGTGCCTCTGCTTATTACATCAGCAATGTGTGTATGATACTTCATAAAATAACATTATACTGATAAATAATATTATATTAAATTGTCTGCCAACATGTCTGTTTAGTGCCAGAACTGGACCTTGCGCAGTAAATCAGTGCTGGCCAACTTTTGGGCAGCATGCCTGTTAGTTTTGACAACAGTCCAATCATTATGGATTTTTTGCATGCAAAAAAAGATCAACGAGTTTCAGGCAAACATTGCAGGATTGTAGACTTGGTGGCACTATCCAAACTCCTAAATTTGCGACCTTGAGTGACCACCACCACCATCTTGGAGAAATAGTGCCCAAATCTACTATTTGGCATAAATGTTTGGCTACAAATATTTCTTATACCCTTTTTCACCAGACCTTTCATCTGAATTACAGGACTGAACAGTAGGGTGAACTTTTCTAAATCAAAGTTAAATGGCATTTCTTGAAATAAATCTCTGTTCTTGAGGGGTTTATCAAAGAGTTTTCAAATTTAAAGTTGTAGATAACATAAATATTTGGCTACAAATATTTTATATACCCTTTTTTCATCAGACAAATACCTTTTGAGTTACAGGGCCAAACAGTAGGGTAAACCTTTTTAAATTTCAGTTAAACGGCATTTTTTTTACATAAATATCTGTTCCTCTGGGGTTTATCAAAAGGATTTTATAATGAAAGTTCCAGAGGACATAATTAGCTACACATTACTTCTTGTACCCTGTTTTTATCAGACCTTAGTTGCAGGGCCGAACAGTAGGGTCGATCATCATCAGACTCTAGATTTGTAAGTGGTCTAGTAGGAACAACTCCAGGTATTCCGGCTACAATGCAGAGTTGTGACTGCTCAATTGCTGCAATCTGTATTGCCAAGGCTTGCTCTTAGTCTACTGGAGGATCAGGATACTGAGATAGACCCTGTTCTACCAGACAGGTTTCAAGAGTTGTTGACGGGTTGCTGTACAAGTGTAAAATGTTTAAAATTCTAAACTTGTTATGTCCATAAATTAAATTATTTCATCAATTAACAAATTAGTAATTTGTGCTTTTCAATGTAATTTATTAGAAATCTAAAATTTTCAATTTCAATAAAAATATTATTTTTTTAATATCAACACAACTTTGTGTTGAGTCCAGCTTCACACCACATTTGCTTTTAGCAATTCTCATAAAATGAATTAATGTTGGATGAATCACAACTCACCTCCTTGGAGTTGCCGAATAGCTTAGGGTGAGCTAGGTGGTGGCGAGTGTGGACTACCACTGGGGGTGGCGGGTGTTCGCTGCTGGTTTCCAGAATTTGGATACCCATGCATCGGGTGTGCCATGGTTGCTACATGGCATCTGGGTCAGGTGACCTCATGAGGGGTCACCTGCATTCTGATTCTGCACTCTCTCTGCAATTGACTTCCAATGTGTGCCGATCGATGTCTGGTCTTGTCACTCTTTGCTTTCATTCTGTGTTCGTTTTTTTGTTTTGCATAGGCCAGAAATAGTTGTTTCTTTATCTGCAATATCTTGTGTGCTAGTCATTATCCAATCAAATATTAGGGCTAGAAATCACTGGGTTGTTGTTGTTGCCATCTTGGATCTAGGCACAGAGGCGTTTCTCGTGTTTTTGATTCTCACGAATTTCAACACAATAAATTCTGTACAATATAATTTTTGAAAGATAGTTTGTCATGCCATTCATTTGAAACATGTACATTTCTATGAAATATTGCGCCATTTTTAAAAATACTATCACTGTAGCCAATTGCACTACAGGAGTTTCTGTGCCCCTATTGGTGCTTAGGCACTATGCCAGGGCACATTTTCAAACCCGGGATCAAAATATTTGAGAGCATGTGCCAGGAATCGAACCCGGGACCATGCACCGAGCCACAGTCAGTAATTTAAGCTTGTCCTGCAAAACATCGAGCATAGTTAAGTGATAATTTGAAAGCAAGCTTGTGCTCTTATAAAAACAAGCTGTTTGAATGTCATTTTCGTTCTGTCTAATTTGGAAGTATCAATCAACTGTATCAATTAAGCAACATTTCTGATGAACAAGTCAAACCATTTCAATTTGTGGGGATTCAAATGGGGAAATAGATTAAGTATTTTGAAATACATGTAAACGGTGTATAATTGGTTTGCATTAGAAATAATAAGCAATATATGATAGCTATTTTCATCAAGTGAAAGGCAGGGTTTCATTTTTCGAGGGAAGGGGGGGGCAGCTTTCACTTCATAGATTGGTGTAATCTCATTTCGAAATACGTACTTCGCTTACATTCAAAAAAATAATAAGCAATATATGATAGTTATTTTCTTCAAATAAAAGACAGAGTTTCATTAGAGGGAGGGGGCAGCTTCCACTTAATAGATTGGTTTCGTATGTCGTCTCGTTTTGCATGTACTTCTTTTACATTAAAAAATAATGAGTCAACTTTGTATATGATAGCTATTTTTCATCAAGTGAAAGGCAGGGTTTCATTTATTTCTAGCAAAACATTCTCACGCTTCAAATAATAGTAATTCGACTGGTAGACATTGATAATAACATAGAAATTGCGATTAATAGAGATTAATCAATTGTTAGCCAGAGATACGGTAAAAAAAAACTTCCTTTTTCAATTTTTGGGAAATGACGAAAGTCTTGGTTGAGTTCGTATGTTTGTCTGTTGTTGAAATCCGGGTGGAACTGGCCACTGCCAGCTAGTTGGAATTAATTTCTATGGTGACAGGAACACTAATATTTGCAGGCCTAAAATACTCAGCTAAGGAATGGACTAGCAAAAACGTTTTTATAAATTAATAGAACGACTTTAATTTATCTGCACGAGCAAAACAACAGAACGACTGCATTTGTCAACGGCATAATGTAGTGTGATGAACATAGCAGAACGACTGAACTATTTATATGCATGGTACGTGCTGTGTCACCACGCTCACTAGAGCGAGGCGACGCACCACCACACACAACCAATCAAATGGCGCGAACAGGCTCGCTCGGTGCCACTGAGTCGACCCTTGGACCCAGTGGCAACCGAGCGCGCAGAAAATCACTCTGAGGTGAACATTCCTCCAACATCTGTTGTGTTTTCGAAAATTTCAATTTTCTTTATTTATCTTCAAGAAGATTGTTAAACTTTTATGTTTAGACGATCTTCATTGCCAAATTTCTGATTGTAGTCCTGCAATCCCCAACCATCTGTCATAGAGATTAAGTTTGTAAAATGTATCAGTAGTTCATTTTATTTTTTATAAATTTTCAAATTTCAAAACAAATAATTTTCAAACTCAGTTTATCATACACAATAATTACCATAAGGCCGCGCGGACTAGGCGCATGCCCAGATTCGGCGCATGTGCCCAATCTCCCTGCATTTTCTCCTTTCCACCCCAGACACGGTGCCCCTCCCAGATTCGGCGCAGACTGCCCAATGCGCCTTATGCGTAAAAAAAATGATTAAAAAAAAAAATAATAACTTGCGCCCTAATCCACCTGCTCAGGAATTTTAATCTTATTTGATTTTATGTGAGACCATGTTTCGCAAAGGTGGCCTGGGCCTTTTCTTTGTCTGCAAGTTTTAAATACTTTCAAGAAGTTGCCAACCTATTGACATTCAAATCCTCATTGGTTCCTCAGACTCGGCGCAGGCCACCCTGTCTGTCAACATCTCCTTGCACCCTGTGTTTAAAATTTCC
>JAQGBY010007105.1:0-12180 GCA_034698785.1 Mycogona germanica | reverse complement strand
TTCATGGAAATGTGCGCTCTGCGCAAGACCGTTGTTGTCACTTGGCTGCATTCCAGAAAATCAATTGGTTCGTTACAGTTATAGCAAGATCAGTGGTCGGACAACGTATCAAAGGTGATTACTAATTTCGTGGACTAGCGTTCATTAAACGCTCCCAACGACGGATGGGAGCTGGGGTCAATTGCAACCGGTCGTCATCTGAAAAATGACGACATAAGCGACGCCTCGTTTTGGAGCGCAGCGTTCATAGGCAATTTCAATTTGTATTTGTCTAATTCCAACAATCAGCGAGGGAAACATTTTCGGGTTGGTCGATCTTTTTTGTCGCTTTGGAGTGTGTAGTTGGCTCTGCTTCCTGATAGTGATACCATCCAGTGATAATACTTGTGTCCTTTTTGCAACATTTGCCGCTGGGATCGCGACTGCGCAACGCGCTTTTCGTGCATAGCTCCCGATGGTTGCACAGGATGATGGAAATGTGGACTGCACGGGACGGGGGTGCTCCGTACGATAGATGCCGCCAATGTACCTTGTAGTAAAACCCCGCACGACATTTTTGCGCTGATGCAAGGGAAAATAATGGAAAGCTATATTATGGAGATTGGAGTTATGTGGATAGCAAATATGTAACTTGGATTTTTTCTTTCTGTGTATATACGAATTTTGGTATCTACAGGGTGAACCTGAAAATATAGACCCCTTTTATTATTTTTTAATAAGTCGGCCAAAAATAGTCCGATTATTATGAAATTTAAGCTTAATTAGGACAACTGTATCCCCATTCGAATTCCGAGATCCAAATATTAATTTTCAAATTTCTCACTATTTAAGTTGCGCCTTGACGGTGGCGCTTGTCGATTGCCGATGACTTGTGCAATACGTCACTTTGTAGCGCGATTGCTCAACTCTGCTTCAAAAATGCCGTTTAACTAAGATAAAAATGCGGTGTCGGTTTCAGTAATTTTCAGGGCAGTTTTAAATCAACACGGGGCTACACTGTCACTTGCCGGCTTTCAAGACAATTTCAAAATATAAAATTGGTGCACGTCAGTCGTTCCAACTTTGATTTCAGTAGCCCAACCACGCGCGTGAAATGTTTACATTTTTGTTTACTCCGTCGTGGCAATAACCTTTCCAACTATGCCACATTTTTATGTGCAGTCACTTGCGATTCACTTCCATATGTCTGCTCATGGTCAGTTTGAAACGTGTTCGTAAAAATCAAAAGAAGGAAGAAGCGTATGTCCGGCGCCACAATAAGATGTACATGTATGTATAGGTACTCCACCCCCCTTTCCATTTTCGTTCTTTGGATAACGTGCGTGGCAATTTTTATTCGTCGAAACATGGTTACTTCTGCATTATTCCAGGCGTGGACAAGACCATAATTTTATATTCATTGGCCCACGTAAAAATGGACGCGTCTACTGGTCGACACCAAACAGGCGCCAACACGGATTTACGACAAAACGCGTTTCCCATTCCATTCTATTTCAGCCGACGCGGTCACCTCAATCGCCCTCCTGGGACCCGAGGTCCTGGGTTTGGTTTTTGTAATTTTTTGTTCTCTGTATCTCCCCTGAGTTTGCAGTAATGATGACCTTTTTGGAACATTGCCGCCATTATGGCTTGTCGAATATGCTTCTTTTCTGTTTGCGTTTCGTCTATTATGGAAATGCGGAGGCTATACGGCAAAACGATTCGCGAACGAGTTCCTCCTACTAGATGAATCGAATTGCAGGACAACAATTATCGGCTCCTATCTTTACGTATTTTGAGAGTTCCTCCTAACCTACGCCATCAGGTAGAACGGAATTCAAAAATACGGCAATGGCGTCCGCACGCCTAATAATTGTGATTGATTTTGTCCTTGTCGTAGCGATAAGACATTTACACAAAAATGTTCGTTGGATATTTGGGGCATCGCCTATTGAGACGACAAACAGAGATACGTTGGACTAAACAGCACCAACGACGTAAATTGTAGCCAGCTAAAGAGACAAAATAATGTTGTTAAGGAGGTTCACCGTTTCATTGAACATTTTATAAGTTCCCCCCAGGTACGCGACCTGGATATTTTGTCTAACCTAGGCTACCTAGAAAGGGATCTTTAACGTCCCGATATCGTACAGGTACGGATCATGGTTTTACTTCTATTCTCTTATACCCTAGTCATACGGGCCAAGTATGCTTATTCCAAATATACTTAGCAAGGTGCGTTAAGAAATTGAACAGAATCGGCACGTGCCGCTCGTCCGTGCTTGCGACAAGAAAACACGAGGCGCTCTCGAATGACGATACCTCCATCTCAATTGTGCTCAAGATTTTCAATTGTGCTTGAGAGGGCACGTTCCACTTTTAATAATATTCGAGCACGTCATTTGTATCGCTCTCGTTGGACACGACCTCAAAGGATAATTTGCCCCATTCTCAAGCAACTTGAAGCGTGCTTATCGTGTGACTAGGATATAAGAAGGTCGACACCTCTGATGCCAGAGACAAAGTATTAAAACAATGTATTTGAATCTTCGGATCTCAGTTGGTTATTAGACAAATTTTTTAATGTTTTGTCGAGTATAGTTGCTTCACTGTTAACTCAACGAGACACATCTGTGTCTACAGTGATATATTCACTTTAGTTAAAAGAATTAAAGAAGTCATCAGGCTGGAGATTTCAAAATCACCTATGAGTTAGACAAAAGCAAAACGACACTTCCATGAAATCACCGCGGCAAATCTTGCCTTAATGCACACAGCGCCTTTGGGCTTCAGGCGCCTCTGTCTCAAGGTACGGCGCTTTCCAAAATGCGCGGAGGGTCTGATTATGATCGGGGGGAGGCGAGAATGTATGCGCTGGCGACGCGTGGGGGTCGTAAAAACAGATATTTCGCGGTCATCTCGGTCGCCATCTGCCCGCGCACTTGATTCGCCCGCCCGGCTCGATAAAATCCCCATCCGACGCTCAAACTTAATTTGGCACGGCCGACTTCTGGCCACGGGTCTCCGTCTCAGGCCATGGCAACGCGATGGTGGGCGAGTGACCGGGGACGGCGGGCCGCAGCGAACAGAAACGCGAGTGCCGAATACTAATGCCGAAATATAGTTGCGCATGTTCATATTGGGAATAGGATTTTTCGATAGGAGTCTTGAAAATTCCTATCCCGGAAGCGAACCTGATAATTGGGGAAAACATCGACTGTTTCAATAAATGTTTTTTTTTTTCAAAAAATGACAGATCGTAAATTGATTGATGTTTTTTCTGCTAGAAATTTACAGAGATCATTCCGCTTTCAAATTTCTGACTAACGTTGAAATTGTTGTAGTAGTGTTTCTGTTATACGTTTGTTTAGGGTCGATTTTAGTGAAACTTTGTGAGAAATTAGGATTGACTACAAAAAGTGTTATCTCTGCAATGCGCTACAAACTTCTACAGCGCATTTTTTTTTGTTAGCTCGAACGCATTTCGCTGTCTTTTCTTTTTGCTGGAATATGATAAATGCGACAGTTTTGTAAATCTATCTTCATACATGAAAAGATTCAGGATGTATTTATTCATCCCAGCGTTAAGTAAGACACATTTTGTTGCCAGTCATCGCTCTAAAATAGTACGATTAACAATTCGCCTGGGATTTTGGCGTCTAATTTTTTACTTGGTGCTATTTCGACGACGAGACACTTAGGTTTAGAAACTATGACGTCATCTATGATAAGACGATCCGACGTTGTCACCCTCTCCACTTTGATGGGAATTATAAAAAATATAACGCCATCATATTACTTTCTTTCATGATTTAAAAATCAGGATAATTCACTTTAGTATCAGATACTCTGTAAGAGCGCCATCTAGCGAATTCTAGCAATTATTTTTCCCTCTATTCAATTTGAAAGCGATCCCTCGTTGCTTTGATAGTGTGTCGTCATATTACAATTAGTTATACGCGTACGTTTAGCTTTAAACCGATAATTAGCCTTTTTTACCTTTCAATTAGCGTTTCGTTTTGAGCGTTTGGTTAATTCTCCATATAAATGATTCACTGGGAAATATTCGGATCAATTAACGCTGTTATTCATGGATGAACCACAAAAAACTCATTGAGCAGTGACTATTTTCGGTAGCTGCGCTCTTGCTTACTACAAATTGCATTCATACGGAACAATATGTTTAGGATGATTTCGTATGAAATAAGAGCGACTTCACCGCACTACGGTTCTGATTGAATTACGAGTCAGCTTCGTGTCGTCTTTTGCTAATAGAATATAAAGAATAGAGAAGAAGATTAAAGAAGAAAAAAGTCTGTGAACATGCAGGACTGTGGTATAATGGCTTGCTCGATGAAAATCTCATTCCCCGACCGGAATCAGGCGAATAAGTGGGACTGATGTGGTGGTAGTGGTGGTGGCGGCGGCGACGACGATGGCTTGTTCATACTCCGTGTCATTGAATTATCGTTAAAATTCGCTATTTCGCATGCACCCCGTCTCTTTTAATTCGATTTTCCAAATGTTCACTCGCGTGTGCGGATTTCGTGCGCGACGCTCGTTTCATCGCCTTGCTTAACGTCCCAGTGTGCTCTGGAGTATCATCAAACAATTCCCTCCACTCTTTGTGTACCGTGAAGTGTATTATATGAGGTTAACAGTCCCAGACAGATCAGTAACCACCTGAGACCCAACCCCGGAACGGACAGGAGTTTCTGGTTTTTATTTTTACTTCTTCGGAGTTCACTTATTTATTGACTCGTCTGGAAGCACCATCTCCACCGCACCACCCATCAGCCGCGTAGCCGAGTGACCATGACGCACACCGAAAGGACACGTTCAGCGATTAAATCTCATCTGAAGCTGGATTCGACCAAGAATCTCTGAACATGATTGATCATTCTGGCCATGAATGGGTTATTCATTTTGTACCACTTTCAGTTTATTAATTTGCAGACGGGGCATTCAAAACTAAAGTCATCGATTCTGACCCGAAAACTAGACACCGGTAATTTATAAATCACTGATTGTCTGACAGTGTGTCCGACAACCAGACTATTTTTTGCGCTAATAAAATGTTCGTCATATCGCTGAGCTAATGATATTTTTCCGTAGGCGCGCTCGAAGATCTCGGTCTCTCCAGGAGTGCTGAATTTGTAGACGAGGCATTGTTTGGTGGATATGTCGTTTTGACAAACGGATTACGTGGGCCTGGATGTGCTCATCAGTCTAGAGCAATGTCGTTGTTGTGGGAAAACTATGACAATCGCCAGAGGCCTAAATCCTGGTTACGACAGATAATCAGTTCCACACACGTAATTCGTTTAGCTCCGAGATTTGTGGAACAATTTGTTTTAGTTATTGCCGCTTTCAAGCGAATAGGAATGGTAATTTTGGTCGTGGCGAAACATATATCGACTGATACAGCGCGCGTCTGATCTCCCATTGGCAAAATCCCTTGAAAATAAGATTATTCGGTACAAGTCAAAATAACAATGATCATAACATTTGGAAAAAAGTACAACTCAGAGGTTGATGACAACTGTGCCAGCAACGAAAAACCTAACAATTTTGAGCGAGGCATAAAATTAACATTAACCAAGTATAAAATTAACTAAATCATAGTCAGTTAATAAAGATAGTATTTTTTCCGAAATTTAAATTTTGAAGCAAAGGCGTCAGTGCATCTTATACAGGGTGAACCTGAAACTATGGTTCCCGTTTATTATTTTCAAATAAGTCGGCCAAAAAGAGTCCGATTGTTATGAAATTTGGGGATAATTAAGATAATGTAGTATCCTCTTTCAAATTCCAAGACTCAGTTTCAATTTTCAAATTTCTCACTATTTGCCGGTGGCGCTTGTCGGTTGCCGATTACTTATGCAATTCGCAGCTGTGTGGCGCGTTTGCTCATTTCTGTTGCAAAAATTCCGTTTACCTAAGATAAAGATTCTTCAAATTCGCCTAAAATCCTTTTTATGTTTGGAAGCTCGTTAAGAAGTCATTTGGCATCATAATTGTTTTGTCGAAGGTATTTCGTCGCATTTTTGCAGCAGAGTTGAGCAATTGCGCTGCAAAGTGACGTTTGGCACAAGTAATCGGCATTCGACAAACGCCACCACCCGTCAAGGGACAACTTTAATAGTGAGAAATTTGAAAATTGAAAGTTGAGTCTCAGAATTTGAAAGTGAACACAGTTGTCTTAATTATGCTCAAGTTTCATAATAATCTGACTATTTTTGGCCGACTTATTAAAAATAATAAAAAGGTCCCTATTTTCTGGTTCACAATACGCAATAGCCGCTATAATGTTAGATTATCCTTTCCTGACTTCAAACGACGCCGCGCAACACGCAACTCTATGGAAGCATTGCGGTACAGTATCAGGGGGAGCTTTTGTATAACGTTAGGCGTTTGCTTGCTTTTACTTAAGACCGACTCGTCATCCAAATATGATTTTCAAAAACGCCTTTACCTGCGAATTCAGTCATGACAGATGATGTTGAAATAGAAATATATCCAAATAATTAAAAAATACACATTCCAGATTTAAGAATAATAGGAAAGAGACGTCTGGATTATTTAAAATAAAATTGGGGTTGTGCCCTGGACAGGCTGGAATCGTCTTCGTCGTACTTGAACAGGAAGTTCCCACATTGTTCTAGTTTTAGTTAATTTATTGTAAGAAAAGTTATCGCCAACTCTTGTTCGTCTTTTTTCGCCCGGTCTGTCCCGGGCACAACCCCCATTTTACTCCAGATTTAATTTAGCGAAATTGCAACATAAAATTTTTCCACTTAACTAATTAACAAACTATGAGCCTAAATTATACAGGTGTGTCACTCTTTCGTTGAATACTTGTGACTAGCGCGGGGTCACAGGATTATTGAGCAGACACGCGTACAAATGATCGCACATTTTCTATATCGGAATTCTTTTCTTTTTTATCGGATTTCTTTTATAGGCGACACAGTAAAATATACACTGTATATACTAGTGTTGTGCAGCCATTTGGCAACATTTCTTTCTGCTAGACTCGCGCGACTGCGTCCAAATATTTTTCTCTGTGTGTGTGTGTGTGTGTTGCCGGCAATGAAGTTTTGTGCCTCTGGTATATATATAATGGCAACTCATTCGTATTTAATAAATGCGAGTTGGTGCGAGGAGCCAGGTGCGCTGGAAAAGACGCTCGCAGTGTCCTCCGTTATTGGAAGAAGCAGATGACCCGGATAATTTATAAAAGGGTTGTAGTGTGAAGGGCTAGGAGTTCAGCGCGCTTCAACATAAATATTGTTCGGAAGAAAAGGCAATATGGAAGGCAGCAGCTTCAGAGTGGCACACAATACTTGATATTTGCGAAGAGATAATATTATTTTTGACTACAGAGTAATTAAACCTAAATTTGAGCAATCCCTTAAGTGGTCCAAGAAGAATGAAATGATAAAATAATGTTTCATTTGAATTTTTAAATGTTTGCGCTTTTGCGGTTTTATTTGATTTTTTTTTTTGCATTTTATCGTTAAGAATTGGATTGCGAGGTGATCATCATTTTTAACTCTATATGAATTAGCTGTTGATGGAACCCCTCACGGGTAATTTCCATCTCCTTCAGAATAATTGTATTTCTGTCGTAGGGCGGCTTTGAATCGAATCAGTTAGAAATAAAACACTATTCGCGTATTCAGAATTGCTGGCGCAGCAGGATAGCAGTGTCTATTGCACAGTTTAATAGAACATTTAAAAGGTTTCTCACAGCGCGAGAATAACTTATTGTCTGTATACGAATTGTGTATCGCAACGACGCTTCCATCCGGCGCTCACGAATCCCTACAGATCTCTTATCCGGGTCAAGTGTCAATCCGGCTCACCAAATTGCTGGCACGCGATTCCGGGTCACCCAATGAGGTGTATCGACCTTATCCCCTCCGGACAAAAAATTCAATTCAAACTCTGATATTAATTCACAGTTGGCAGGATATACATATACACCGTTGATGCAACGTACACCCCAAGACTAACATTGTGGACCCAGTGTAGGCGCATTGTATATGACGATTTTCTGTGAGTTGAACTGTCCCAACAAAACAGAGTTCAATATAACGATGCCTGAGGTTCGAGAGGAATAACATGCTGATAGGCCTGTCCCATAAATAGACATACGACACCAAGCAGAGTGCCGCACTAGATCTTAGCGTGAAGTTGATGAGCCACCAACCGCGCAATGTGGTCGTCTTAATACGAGGACATAATGGGGAGTGCCGCTGGTTTGTTGCTCGGTTAATATGGTGTAGAGCAGTGGCGAATAAACGGTTGTGCGTGGGATGAGGCCCATATCTGGAAGTGTATTCTGAGCCACCCTCGGTTGAGAGGTTTAGGGCAAACAGGCTGGTGGACCTTCTTAACAAATATCTCAGAAACTCTCGGGTTCGATTCCCTGGTACTGATGAAAATGTACACCTCGCTGAGTGCTAAGCATCGAGTTGGAGAGCCTAATCTTCGACGAGTATAGTTGTCACACTGTATATAACTGCAGATGATTTGAAATAAGAAAACGACCCGTGGTAACAATTTTGTTCACGAAAATGAATTGTAGATGGGAATAGGATTAGAAGAAATATACTGACTTGAGAGAGTTATGAAAAATATTTCTGCATTATACTGCATATTTCTGCCGGATATACAAATTAAAAATGTTGAAAATATAGAACAGTAAGAAAATGAGGGATGTGTCAATTATTTAAGTACAGTGAGATATGACCAATGATGTGTTTATCAGAGTAATTAGCACAGTAGAGAAAGATAATGAGAGCAAGTCTCTTAAGTCAATATATTAAAGTTATTAAATTACAATAAGAAATGGAGAATAATGAGTCCGGACAATAATGTTAATTGGTTATTTCAGATTAGATCGAGAGAAAAAATGAAAGCAGGCAAAATATGCTTGATTATACGAAAGAATTGTACATGTTTTTTAAATTAATTTGTGGTCGACTAATTTCGACCAGTGACATCGGGTTATCGTCAGTAATGTCAATCAGTCGTAATGTGCATATCTCATCGAGATTTGGAGGAAGGTGCATTTCTTTTTGGAATTGATACTTTTGCGTCTCTTTCAGTTTATATTTTTTTAAAGAAACATGAGTTTCGCCTTCTCCATCAATTTATCAATTTTTGAGAAACCATTGTTGAGTTTTCAAGTGTGCCCACCTCTGGTCTATAGGATGGAGGAAAGCAACTGAAAGGAAAAACACAGGGCAAGGCGTAGCCCGCTTTTCTCGTCCCTTTTCTTACCACTAGTGAGGCACTTGGTCCACTCACGCCGTCAGCGCCACAACTAAAAGAAGCTCTCCCCCATCTTCCCCCAACCCTTTCTACCACCATAAGAAAGTGCACCCAAAGATATGAGAGCGACCGAATACCAAAAGCGTTTAACGTATAGCGATCGACCAATGGGGGGAGTTTTACTTGCAATGGTTTAACCGTGGGTTTCTTGTACACCTATCAGTCTAGTCTCCTGACTCTTCGACAATTTCCCCGTCCCTATTTTTATGCAGAGGCTTGGGCGGAGTTAGTGGCTTGGTCCACGTCCACCACACACCGACAGGCTGTCTGCCCATTTCCCCCTCACTCCCAACCCCTTTTAACCCCCACTTTTTTCATCCCCTCTTACGGATAATATCCTCCTGACACCTACTCTAATATGAATGACTCTAGCATTGTGTGACGTTTATCGTGTGAATATTTCAGAGTGGACTAAAATAATTTTTGGTCTCGTCTTGACTAGACGAATTAAAGGGGGAGGGGAATGGACGTCTTCCAGATAATGTAAGAACACTGCATCCTTCTCTTCTCGCTCTAGAGCAAAACTGATTAACTAATTCGCTCACAAACTTCATATAATGTATTGTCGAATCGAGTTACTAAGTCTTACAGGCGGATGAATCAGCATCGATTTCCCGATTGAACACGGATTCGGTGCTATTCAATAGACGGGCGTGTGGGGGGGGGGCAGTTTAGCATGGTCTCAGCAAGATTTGTATATATAAATATATATATATATCTATATATATATAGCAGGGGGTGTATAGGGCACACGTTGAATGGCGGCAGCGACTTAGTTATCGATTCTCCATTTATAACACGCGCCTTGCTTTTACGTCTCGATCATTTCGACCGTCGGAGTGGCTTCTCTGCGCATGCGCATCCACGATGGGGGGAGGGGGGGAGGCCAAGGGGTAAGACGGTGTAGGAGTGGTGGGGTGGGGGTGCCGCAGGTCCCGATGATGGAATGCCAACCCCCCACCTCCTCCGGAACGACGTACGGAGGGTGTTTTTGTAGTATGCAGTATAGCGGAGTAAGCAATTTCTATACTCCTAAAGGCCTCTGCGGATCCCCTCCCCTCCTGAGTCACCCCACTGTATATATCGGATTTATTGCTTTACTCATTTATTTTTGGTCTGGCCTCGGTCGTGTGTGTGTGTACGTCGAGCTCGCATATATATGCATGAGCCCACCCCAACATCTTCTACTCGGCGCGTATGTCTTAATTTACTGATCAAACAAAGCCGAGAGTTTGAACACCCAACTTTCGTGGAGTTTCAACTAACTTGGTGCACTGCCAATAGAGGCGACTTCGATTTTTGGAACATCCTTTTAAATTGGTTTCTGTGATTGGTGTTCCGTTGTTCAAAATTAGTTTTTTCGCGTTCAGAAGTGCTTTATCTAAATGAAGTCGGCTTGATTTCAGACGAGTTTGCGAGATTTATCGTGTTGTTAGGAGGAGGTCTTTTTATTAAGAGGTCTTTGTGTTTTCAATTTCGTATGCAAATATGGAGACATCATCATCATTCAGAGTATGATTTCTGCGCATGACAGTTATTGTGGCACTCTGGTGACGCTCTTGAGAATCAGTTCGTTGCAGTATAGAAAATCGGTGATCGTAGAACTATTGACTTTAATTCATTCTTGTGACTACTGGAGATTCTGAATCTGGGTGTGAGCACATTTTCATCAGTACCCCGAACCCGGATTAAATTAAAGAGATAATCATAGTTTTACAAATTTAACTTTAGTGTTTTCTTTGCTACTAGTAAAATTCAGTTTGAATGGCAAATAAAAATAATTTTTCATTTTGATTTTGCCTTCATTGAGATTGTTGTACTCTGTAAAACTAGACTGCCTCGAATGTGACCACAGCCGTGGCGCCTAAAAATGGCAAAGATCAAGGAAATGGTGAAACTCGAGGTGAGACGGTCGCTTCGAACTAGAGATTCTGTTAATTTGCTAATTTGTGCGTAGTTATGCGAAGCTTGCCATCTGCTGTTGATGTGCCATTTTCGGGTTCTGCCTCGTGTCAAACGCTTAATTCGATTATGTCATTTGCATAATTACCTCAACGGGAAAAAAAAACTTAGTTTCGGAAGAGCAGCGAATTAGACTATATACGATCTTGGGGAAAACAGATAAAACTTTGTGTAGAACGAATATATCTGAGATGTCTATTTGGCTATGACGGAGTGCTTTAGGGGCATGAACATGTTTCGTTGAAATCTGCTCGTGTACCAGTCATGTTCCGGAGAAGAAGAAAAAAAAATCTTAAGCATCAGTGAATTTCATTTCATTACCGTGCTACCTGTCCGCTCATCCGCTGACGATGCACTCGGGTTCGATGGATGATTGATTCACTGTGCGGGTCATCTGTCGGACCGAGTCTCTGATTTAAAATCACCCCATACTGTTATACTTATGCTCGAAACACTGCGTAGTACAACCCGTTAACACTGTTCTAGGCACAAAACGATTTAGAAATATTTCAGAAATAAATCGACATTCGGATAATAACGGATTATATCAGATTTGACGTTTGAATTAGCGGCAGGGCGAAATTAATTAGAAACTTAATATTCATCCAGTTCAGCAGTGTCATATTATGTTCTGAGATTCCAAGTTCGAATCTCGGTTCGAGTTCTAGTTAGTGTTCCGTTCAGCTAATGGATGGCGCGAGGGAGATGGTGAGCGGAAAATACGGTAAGCCATGTTTCGCAAAAAAAAATCACAAGCATTAGTCTCATTTATGTTTCTCTCTTTTCTTTGTGTGATTGTTAGTTTGCATGGTTTGCTCAAATATTTTTTCGGCGTTCTGAATAAATCGAGTTTTCAATTTGACAAATTGAGTTTTCCTAGTTAACAATTTTTGAAAA